>JAWZTI010000362.1:14739-29932 GCA_039880955.1 Chlamydomonas urium | reverse complement strand
GCCCCTGCCCCTGCCCCTGCCCCTGCCCCTGTCCATGATCTGAGCCTTCAGCAGGTGCGCTTGAGGGGCCAAAAGCAGCTGCCAGCGCTTCCAGAGTACGCTGCACCTTGTCAGTGGATACGTTCGCCACGCTGTGGCCTGCGCAGGCGAAGGCAAGACAGGATCACAACTGAGTTCAGCAGGTGGCAGATACCCCACCTTTCCCCCTTCGCCACCTATCGCCACCCTGCTTCCATGCCCCTCCCTTGCCCGCCCCTCCTGTGTCCCCTCTCCCCTGCTCTCACCTGCGTCCATGTGTAACACCACGGTGTTGCTAGAGGGGAAGCAGCGCAGCAGGCGGGGCACCTCTGCCGTAGCAGCGTCCGCTGTAGGGAAGCCTTCCATGTACACCTGCAAGGGGTGAAAGGCGAGGCAGGTGAGGGGGCATGGGTGGATGCGTGATCTGGTTAAAGCACTGTCCAGCAAAAAGCGATTGCCAAAGGTGCATCAAAGCGCGGCGCCCTACAGAATGTGAAATGGCCTACCTGCCTGCCTACTAACGCAAGGTAGCCACCGCAGCCCCTGCACTGCACCGCCCTCCCAACACTGCAGCAGTTCCGCCTCACCTTGAAGATCTTGACGCTGGCCCGCAGGATCTGGTTGAAGCGCTTGTCCAGCAGCAGACAATTCAGGAAGTCGAAGCCCGACAGCTGCATGCAGATGTCCTGCAGCGGCGAGGCAAAGCAGAGGCCAGGATGAGAAGCCTGATTGGCTGAGCTGAGGCCGATTGTAATGGGGCCCTGTGCCTGCCCCTGCCTCTGCCCCTGTCCATCTCCCTGTCTGTGTGTGGCTGTGTGCACTGGCTGACGGTCATCCCATCCCATCCCACCCCATCCTGTCCACAACCCTGTCTCCATCTCCTGCAAGAGCTATGCCTGCTGTGCCCTTGGTGGCTGCATCGCCTGGACCCCACTGCATAGCTCCCACTGCGATCAGCATTGCCATGATCAGCATAACGAGCCCTCACCAAGCTTGTATCCCCCCTGCCGCGCCGCCTGCGCCAGCGCATGTGCTCAGGCTATGCTCCCTCACCTCGATGACACCATCTGGCAGGTCGCTGATGCATGTGCCGCCGCCGGGCGAAGGCCCGTGGGCTGGTGCATGGGCATCCATCTGCAACTCCCTGCTTGCAGCAGCAACTGATGGCCCGGATGTAGCTGCGCCTGGGCTAAAAGTACGCTGGTTGTATAGCAATACCGCAGATGCTGCACGCAGGCGCAGCCTCAGGACGGCGAGCGCTGCGTCAAGGACGCGCAGCACCCATGCAAGCAGGGTTGTCATTGGCATCGATCACAGCCGGGAGAAGCATTGCGCAGTTTTCGAGTGGTTCAGACAGCAGCCACTCAGCGCAGCCAATCAATTGCGCTAAGCTCCTGCAAAACAAGTGCGAAAGGTGTGGGCACTCGACTGCCCAACTTGGGGCGAACAACAGCTGTCGTGCTTTGTTGCAGTGCAGGTGTTCAGCCATGGTCATGCGCCTCCCTTACAACAGCAGGTCTTGACGCAAGCTGGGCGGTGCTGTTCGAATTCATTTCGCGCGCTCAGCGGTTGGCCGTCTGGTCAGGCAGAGTGTTTGAGGCAGCATGGCGCTGGCGGTGCGACCTTCCAAGAAGGACCAGTTGGGCGAAGGTGCGTGCAACAGGCAGGTCTGATGCAGGCAGGCCCATGCTACAGGGAACAGGTGCGGCACTGGGAAGTGCCAACGCAGGTGGCTGCAATGCTCTGCCTGTGGCGCCGCCAGTCATGGGTGGCAAGTGGGCAAGTGCATCAGGTTGGGTTGGGTCATGTTGCACACTGTGCCAGCGAATCAGTGACTGTGGGCTGCAGCAGCAGAGCAGGCAAACGCTTCTCCTCAGGTGTTCTCACTGATGCTGACTTACCATCCTTGTCTTTCCTGTCATCCTTACCACAGACCCAACCCCGACTGGTCCTCTATGGAAGTACTTCAAGAGCTGGGTGGAG
The DNA here is from genome assembly GCA_039880955.1 of Chlamydomonas urium. Classification (NCBI taxonomy): domain Eukaryota; kingdom Viridiplantae; phylum Chlorophyta; class Chlorophyceae; order Chlamydomonadales; family Chlamydomonadaceae; genus Chlamydomonas; species Chlamydomonas urium. The sequence goes on along the minus strand of JAWZTI010000362.1, from coordinate 27,931 downwards.
GGGCGGGTGATGGTGGACAGCAACGGGCGCACCGGCTTCATCATCTGTGCGCGGCGCAGGCGGCAGGATTTCCAGCTACAGAACAATCACATCGCTCCCGTGTACTGGGTGGGTGCTAGGAGTGATGGGTGGGCTGGAAGGCAAGTCTGGGGAGGGGAAGAGGCCAGGGCAAGCCACATGCAAAGCGGGCCTGCCAGGCGACAGGTTTCCAGCTGCAGAACAAGCATGTCGCTCCGGTATACCGGGCGGGTTGTGCAGTGAAATTCCGTGGATGGGTGGCTGGGAAGGCAAGCTTAGTGAGGGGAGACAAGGAAATGTGTGTTGGCGGACCAGGGCGAGACACACGCAAGGCGGGCCGCGCCTCCTCGTTTAATGATCATCGTCAATTGTGAGGGCTGCTGAAAATAACCCCTGGTCACATCTTGCCTGCTTCGCCTGATGCATGTGCAGGTGAAGTGGGATGGCGACCGGCTGGCGAAGCCCATGCCGGGGCGGCTGGTGATGAAATACATTGTGAGAGCAGCAAGGGGTGTGAAAAGTGTGGGGTGTGCTTGCTATAGCGAACGGCGTGCCGCAGCGGCAGTCTGGGTTTTGTGGGCACGACAACTGTCCATGAAGGGGTGATTGAGTACACCACGGGAACAGTGCCAGGGTGGATGCGCCTTGGATGCGCCTTGGATGCGCCTTGGATGCGCCTTGGATGCGCCTTGGATGCGCCTTGGATGCGCCTTGGATGCGCCTTGGATGCGCCTTGGATGCGCCTTGGATGCGCCTTGGATGCGCCGTTCATTTCAGACTGCAGCGCTCAGCAATCTCAAAGCTAATGGACTGCAGCGCTCAGCAATCTCAAAGCTAATGGACTATGGTTGACTTCAAGCACCACCTGCCTTGCTTGTTGTCTTGTTTTCTAATCGTCTGCAGAAAAACAGGTTCGTCGAGGCCAACTGGGTGTGCTACGAAGTGCTGGCCGCTCAGAAGGCAGGTGCAGGGCAAGGACTGGGAAGGGGGGGAAGGGGGGAAACGGCGGGGAGAGGAAGCAAGGGGCAAATGAAGGGCGATTGGGTGCGAGTAGTGTAAACCGCTTTGGCCAACGCATTGCTGGCGGCTCACGGCTGCCTGCTGAGATAACTAGCCCCAGAGCCCACGCATGTGCCCCCTGGTCGCTCATGCATGCACAGGCTGGCTGGAAGGTACCCAGCAAGCAAACCATGAAGTGAGTGAGGTGGTGCTAGGTGCCAGAGGGAGCCTAGCAGCTACTGGAAGAAGCTACTGTTCGCTTTTTTCGCGCTGCAAGGTGCAAAGCAACCGCACGCCTGCTGTGCACAATCCGCGGCACGCCACCGTGCTGACAGCCTCTGCAAGCGGATGGCATGATGGGAATACATGCAAGTCTGCACATGGGCCAAGCACACAATCCTACACATCCTGACCCTTCTTCCCCGCGCCCTCTGACGCGCCACAGCTGGGCACTCCAGTTCTGCCGCTGGACACCCTTTGCCCTGCGCGAGCAAGGGGAGTACCTCAAGTTCCTGGACTGCTACATGAACGTCCCCACACTTCCAGAGGCAGTTGACCTATGGGAGGCACGCAAACTGCAGCTGGCGGAGGAGGCGAAGCTGCAGTTGGCGCAGGCGCGGCTGTCCAAGGCTGTCGGGGCCGCAGGGGTGGGGAAGTCAGCCGCCAAGGCTGCGGTGGTGGCGGTCACTGAGAGGCAGGCTGCCAAGGCAGCGGCCGGCAAGCAGCTGGGCAGCGGCGTCAAAGCTGCTGAGAAGCTTCTCAAGAAGCCTGCAGCTGGGGCGTCAGGGGAGGGACAAGAAGGGCTGCAGGGCAAGGATGGGAAGACCGAGGCGGGCGTGGCCGCAAAGCGAAAGCCGCTGGGCAAGCGTGAGGAAGGTGCTGAGAAGGCACCTGCAGCGGGGCTGGAGGCACTGGGGGCTGCGCCCTCTGGCAAGGGGGTCAAAAACAGCAAGGGCGTGCCTGCTGGTGACAAGGCTGCGGGTGGCAGCAAGGTCAAGCCTGCAGGCAGCAAGGCCATGTCTGCAGGTGGCAACGCAGCAGCTCCAAGCAGCAAGACTGCAGGCAAGCTTGAGATCGCAGAGGCAGCTGACGACAAAGCCAAGCCTGTTGCAAGCAGGTCCAGACCAGTAGGCGACAAGGCAGCTGCTCCCAGCAGCAAGGCCGAGGCTGCAGGCAAGCTGGAGCCCTTAGAAGCAGCTGAAGGCAAGGCCGAACCTGCGAGTGGCAAGGTGGCTACCAGCAGTGCTGCGGTGGTGATGGCCAAGGGGGCGGGGGAAAGCGCGGCGGCTGCTGCAGCTGCTGGCGCCGATGCTGGGAAGGCGAAGAAGGCAGGGAGGACCTCGGAGGATTCTGGGGCTGGCGCTGCAGAACAGGCACCTGCGCCTGGGACGCAGAAGGGGCAGAAGGCCAAGGTGCCATCTACCAAGGTGCCATCTACCAAGGTGCCATCTACCAAGGTACCATCTACCAAGATGCCATCTACCAAGGTACCATCTACCAAGGTACCATCTACCAAGATGCCATCTACCAAGGTACCATCTATCATGGTGCCATCTACAAAGGTGCCATCTACTGATGCGCCATCTTCCAAGGCGTTGTCTGCCCAGGCAGGGCCAGAGGCAGTGGCGGCAGCGGCGGCGGGGACGGCAGCGGCAGGCGGGTCAGGGCGTGCGCAAAGTCAGCAGGCTGGCGTCATGCCGAGCAGCAGCGGCGGCGACGCCCTGAAGGGTCTGAGTGCCGGTGGAGGGTTGGTGGTGAAGGTGCCCTCCAAGCGAAGGCAGCGGGTGGCAGCGGAAGGCACCAAGCCGGGCAAGAAGCGCAAGGTCAGCAGAGGGACAGGGCATGCAGCAACACGAGATGCAGCTGGATCGGCAGCGGCAGGGGCGAGTGCAGGAGCTGCGGCGGGGACAGAAGCAGCGGCAGGGGCAGGGGGTGCAGGGCATGCGGCAGCCGTCGACCTGGAAATCAATAGAGAGTCAGGAGTGGCGCTGGCGAAAGCAACGGCCAGGGCTGCAGGAGGAGCGGTGCAGCAGACAAAGAAGGCGACAGCTGACAAGGCCGCGGGCAAGGCGGGGCAGCAGGGAGCAGAGAAGGGGGAGCGGCAGGGGACGGCTGCAGCACAGCTGACACCTGATGAGGAGGCAGCACTGCTGGCCATCAGGGTCAAGGTTAGGGCCAAGCGAGCGGCTAAAGCTGGGGCCAAGGCGGCAGTGGCAGGTGCAAGTGGGCAGGGCATCAAGGAGGGGAAGAAGGCTAAGGGGGGCAAGGAGGGCAAGGAGAGCGGTCGGGCACAGGGTGAGAAGGGGGGCACGGATGGCAAGAACAAGGTCAAGTTTGCGGAGGCCGCGCTCAAGGTGAAAGGGAAGGAGCTCAAGGTGAAAGGGAAAGAGCTCAAGGTTAAGGTGAAGGGTAAGGGGCTGAAGGCGACAGGGAAGGAGCTCAAGGTCAAGGAAAAGCAGCGGAAGGCGAAGGCAGCGGGGGCTAGCAGGCAGGCAACGGGTGCACCAGCGAGCACTGCGGGTACAAAGCCTGCCCGTGTCAAGGGGGCTGAAGGTGGCAGCAACAAGGCGGCTGATGCTGCTGCAGCGCCAGCGCCGGCGGCTGCAGTGGGCGGCAAGGCGGGCAAGATAACCAAGGCGAGCAAGGCTGTCTCTGCCCCCCTTGCCAAGGCAGGCACCGGCAGTGCCAGGGCAGCTGCTGATGGGAAGGCTGCAGCCTCTGCAGGGGTTGTCAGGAAGACGGGGCCCAAGGTGCAGACAGCTGACCAGAAGGTGCAGGCAGATGCTCAGAAGGTGCGGCTTGCGACAACCGACGCTGCTGATGTGGTGGCAACGACGGGGGCGAAGGCAACGGCGGGGGCGGAGGCGGCTGTGAAGAACCGGGCAAGTGTCAAGGCGGTACAAGCCAAGTCGGCGGTTGAGGATGAGGAAGCAGCGGTCAAGGCTGCCAAGACCAACGCAGGCAAGGCGAAGAGCGGGGCAGAAGGGCTGGCAGTGGTTAAGCAGGCCAAGGGGGGCGAAGGAGACAAGCAGGACAAGGGGAAGGCAGAGAAGGGAGCGGCGGTGGTGGCGAAGGCATCTGTTGTCAGGCCAGGCGTGCGACCCGTCGCGGAACAGCAAAAGCAGCAGAAGGAGAAGCAGGGGCAGCAGCAGGAGCAGCAGCAGCAGGAGCAGCAGGCACAGGGGCAGCAGGATCAACAACAGCAGAAGCAGCGGGGTGCTCTGATTAGGAAGCTTGCTGCGCGGATGAGCAGCATGACTAGCGAGCGGCTGGGGGAGAAGCTGGCTGACAAGTGGGCAGACAAGTTTCTGGCAAGGCTGGCCGCCAAACTGGATGCCAGCAACCCCCTGCAGCAGCCGCAGCAGCAGCAGCAGCAGCAGCAGCAGGTGCTGGCGGCGGCGGCGGTAGCAGCAGGGGCAATGGAGGCAGCAGGACTAGGGGCGGAGGCAGCCGTGGGAGGTGCAGCAGTGAAAGGGGCAACGGCGTCGGTGGCGGCTGTCGGGTCAATCAATGCAGGGGCGACAGCAGTGGCGGTGGCAGATACTGCGGCTGCGGCAATGGATGTGGACCTAGGCCAGACTCAGCCACCAGAGGTGTCTTTGGGAGGACAAGGGGAGGCGGCGGCGGGCTGCATGGGTGTGGCGGACACAGCACAACGGGCTGAGGTCTTGGGTCAGCCCGGAGGCGGGCAGCAGGAGGGGATGGCTGTGGACTGCGAGCAGGAGTGTGGGAGGCAGGGCCTCAGCCTTGCCTTGGTGCAGACAGTAGCTGGGGCCCTGACAGCTGACGCGCAGCGAGTCAGCCTTGCACTGGCGCAACCCGCAGCTGGGACCCTGGCTGCCGATGTGCTAAAGATCAGGGAGCTGCTAAAACTCGGCAAGCAGCAGCAGGAGGCCAAGAAGCCCAACAAGAACATCATCAAGGGGCCGGCTCAGCAGCTGGTGCCAGCAGCTCGTCAGCAGTCAGGGGCTGAGGGATGCGACGGCAAGGCTGGCAAGGGGCTGAGTATTGAGCCGCAGGCGCCAGCAGCTGGTCAGCAGCCAGCAGGGGCTGAGGGTTCTGAGGGCAAGGAGCTGACTACACAGCAGCAGCTGCAGGTGTCCGCAGCCGGCCTCTCCCACCCCTTGGCAGCAAGGCTCCTGGTTGAAGTGCAGCTGGTGAGGAGGGTCCTTGCGAGGGAGGCGGTGGCCATGGTGGGCCAGGGGCTGCTGGGCAGGGTGCTGCGCCGGCTGGGCGTAAAGCCAAAGCCAACCTCCAGGGGCAGTGCTGGTCCCAGCACTAGCTGCAGGGGCAGGTACAAGGCCATTATGTGTGCTGAGGGCAAGAAGGGCATCCAAGCAGTGCGGTCCAGGGGCAGAGCGGCAGGGGCAGCGGCAGGGGCAGGGCAACGGGCAACGGCAGCTGCCCCTGTGGGGACCCTGCTGGAGGCGCCGCCGGTGGCAGACGTGAACATGGATTCAGCGGCGGATGACAATCAACGCCTGGCGGGCACCGAAGCAGTGGGTGTTGTGGCAGCAGAGGAGGCTGCGCCGTTAGCGCTGCCAGTGTTCCATGCAATGGCAGAGGAGTGTGTGCCTGAGACGCAGCAGGGCGGTGTGGCAGCAGCGGCAGTGGCAACGGTGGAGGCGGGGGCAGGTCCGACGCTGGGTTGTGACGCCATGGTGTTGGACGTGCAGCAGCTGCAGGGGCAGGGGCAGGGGCAGGGCCAGGTGCAGGGCCAGGGCCAGGGGCAGGAGCGGGGTCAGGGCCAGGCGCAGGGGCAGGAGGAACTTGAGCTGAAGGAGGCTGGGGCTGGAGAGACTCGGAGGCGGAGGGTGGTCACTGTGCTGGGGGCTACCATCAAGAAGGCGGTGGTCAGGGCAGCCGCACGAAAGCTGGCAGCCAGGGTGGCGGGGAGTGTGGCGCGGACGGTGGCGAGGGTAGCTAGGGTGAAGCTGCCAGCAAGGTTTTTGGCAGAGGCAGGTCGGGTGGTGGAGGAAAAAGGGACAAAGACGGGCAAAGGCGCCAAGGCAGCGTCCAAGAAGAGCAAGAGCAAGCCAGACAGGGCGGCTGTGGGAGGTAAGGTGAAGGCAGCAGGGGCAAAGTCACATGGCGTTGCTCGAGTGGACAAGGTAGGCAAGCGAGACAAGGCTCGGCCGTCTGGCAGCAAGCACAGGTCAAAGGCAGGGTCAGCAGCACATAAGAAGGACAGGAATGGCTCGAATGACAAGGTGTCAAAGGGCAAGGAGGGCAAGAAGGCTGCTGCTGGGGTGGGTGGGATCCAAGGCAAGAAGGCCGGGGGCAGCCGGGGGCAGGTGCAACTGGGAGTCAGACAGGGCGGCGTGTCCAAGGTGCAGGGCAAGAAGAGGCTGATGGATGTGCAGGGCATCAAGCGTGTAGGGCAGGAACGCGGTGCTTGCAAGGCGGGGAAGGATGCCAAGCGTGCGGCAGGGGGTTCAGGGGGTTCTGGGTCTGCAGCCACAGCAGCGGCGGCAACAGCCATGGTTGTTGTTACCGGGGCCGGGGAGAGGAAGGGCCTCAAGCTCATGAAGAAGGTCAAGGCTGTGAAGTCTGCGGATGGGGTCCCCAAGAAACACAGCTCTGCTGCAGCGGCTGCAAATGGTGTTGGTGAGGAGGGAAGGAAGGGCATCAAGTTGGTGAACAAGGCCAAGCCCATGGATGGGGTCGTGGGCGCTGCGGCTGTGGGTGGTGAGGAGGGAAAGAAGGCCATCAAGCTGACGCTGATGAAGAGGGGGGTGACAGGGAGCAAGCCTGGTGTGGCTGCTTCAGGGGCAGGGACAAACGCAGCGGCCGGCGCTGGACGACAACCGGCCGGGGCTGCCGCCGGGGCAGGGGCAGGAACAGTGGCAGGGGCGGGGGCAGCGGCAGAAGCAGAGGCAGCGGCGGGGGCAGGGGCAGCGGCAGGCAGCGTGCCAGCAAGGCCAGCTAAGCAGGTGCGGAAAGCGACAGGGCCAACGGCAACGGAGAGGCTGGCTGCGTCTCTCGGCGTCCCACCTGGGATCAAGATCAAGGGTCTGCGGAAGCTGGCGGAGTGCTTCAAGCTGAAGCCGGGGTCCCACCCTGGGGCGGTGGCGATGCAGCAGGACAGGCTGAGGAAGATGGTGGAGCAGAAGGTGCGGGAGGCTGAGGCGGAGCTGCGGGAGAAGGAGCTGAAGAGAGCGTTGGGGGAGGCCAAGAAGGCGGGCAGGGAGGCGCAGCAGGCGGCGAGGGAGGGCAAGCGGGCGGAGGAGGTGGGATCGGGGGTGGTGGTCAAGGTGGCAAGGGCTGCGGGCATGCAGGCGGCAGTGGAAGTGGCTGGCACGGATGCTGCAGGAGTTTCAAGGGTGGGTGCGCTGGCAGGCGATGCCCGCAAGGAGAGCAGGGCGGCGATAGCGGCGGCGGCAGCGGCGGGCAGTGGGAAGCAGACGGCAGCTGCTGAGGTGCGGGCAGCGGTGGGTGCTGGGACCATCGAGGAGCAGTCAGGGGCAACACTAAGGCAGCCTGCAGGGGGAGTACTAGAGCGACCTGGAGTGCCGAAGGCGGCAGCGATCAGCGTCTCCACCTCTGCGCTGGCACTGGCGGCCAGTCAAGGGGCGGAGAAGCCGGAGGAGGCGGAGGCGGTGCTCAGCTGGACAGGTGAGGCGCTGTAACAGTGACCTGTTGCAAACATAGGGGCTGCACTGAAAAGCGCTGCTGCAAGCAAGACAGGGGGCTGGTTTCACAAGTGGTGGACAACCGAGGGATCGGGAACGCAGAGGAGGCGGCGGCGGTGCTCAGATGAGCAGCTGTGTGCAGAGCCCTGCTGCAAGGGACTTGCATGACAAGCCTATGAAACACAAGGGGCTGCATCGCACTGCAGGTGCAGATGTTCATCTCACATGCTCTGCTGCACCTGCTCCACCCCTTCCCACACGCAGGCCGTCGGTACCCCATGCGCCGCTGCTACCTGCCCGGTGACACACGCGTGGCTGAGATGGACCCTGATGACGTCGCTGGCGACTTCGAGGTGGACTGGATTGTGGATGAAGTGCCGCAGGGACGCAGCTCCATGTACCTAGTCAAGTGGAAGGGCTTCGAGCTGAACATCGGGGACGGCAGGGAGGAGAAGGTGAGGGCAGTAAGCAGGCCCAATGCGGGACAGGACGCACCTAAGCCTGTTGATATTGGGCTGATACATCCAAGCACTCACTTACATCATGAGACTCCAAACCCATGTTGTGCCATGTGTCTCCTCTCTGTCTTCATTGTACCCCACAGGGTGACTGGGAGCCCAAGCGCAACGTGCAGGGCACCGATGCGTTTAACGCGTGGCAGCAGGAGAAGCCGGACTACTACCTGGCCAACCTGGCAGCTGGTGCGCATTTGCTTGATGAAGCATTGAGAGCGCCACTGACAGCACACGTCACAAAAACGGAAGATGATGCATTGCATGAGCAGGCGAGACCATATGGTGGCTGCGTTTGTGATTGGCTATCGCAGAGCAGTCGCGCGTTGACTCCGCTCGTGAGGGGGTGATGTCATCCCATGCCTGTCACACCTCCTTTCCCACCTCCCCCCCTGGGCTGCAGGTGCAGCGGGCAAGGGGCGCAAGACCCCTGCCAAGGAGCGGGCCCCTAAGAGGACACGGGAAGATACGAAGAAGACGCAGGAACAGCTGGATGGTCAAGGTGAAGCTATGGCACAGGCAGAGTGACCGGATTTGGTTGATTTTCGTCTCAGGGACCTGGAATATGTAGTATCAGCATCTCCGCCTTCACTGGTTGACCGTTGCCGTACATACACCGAGCCAGGCTAGGTGAGTAGGTTGCCCACAGCAGTGCAGCTCGGCACATCTCAAATGCGCAGGTGCCACCCCCACACAGGCAGCAGGCCAGGCCTTAAATGACCATGTAGATGTAGACAGCCGCAGCAGACAAGCAGCAGGTAGCGCATAGCAGAACACTCTAGACTTTTGCAAAGTCACTGATTGTTGTTTCATGAAACCTTGGCAGGTTTTGGGTTGACAGGGCTTAGCTGGCTGGCTGCTCAGCCCTGGCTAAAGGCGTTCATGTGTTTCACTTCATGTGTTCACCTTGACGTACGTTGTGACTCCAACCTTTAGAAGTGAAGTTGCATTGCCATCGCTCGATGTTGCGAGCGCAGCATGTGCAGCATGTGACGGTCAACTGAAGAGCAGCAAGCGTGTAGGCGTTGTGGGGGCAACGCTGTGGGGACACATTTGATGCCCCATGATGCTACACCCCGCCTTGATCTGGAGGGCATGTCGTTACAGCTGGACACATGGACAGGCTTGGCAGACACCTTACACACATTACCCAAGAGGCGTCAGAAACGACTTATTTGTTTATACACCCATGTATCAATCTCATAGCCAGCATGGAGCCATTTCAGAAGAGCGCTTTTACGGTGCGCATGGCACAGCAGTTGGGTACCGATTCCAGAACGCAGCTTGACCCTACCCTAAAAATCAAAAGCAGCACATGGTACACACTTACTCATTGCAGTAATGGCATTGGCAGCACATGACAGCCCAGTCCTTATTGACAGTCCCTTTGAAAGTGACTGCTCCCCCGAATGGAAATGTGCATGCTTCTCTGACAACTTCTGCCCAAGCCCTTGTTATGCGTGAGAAGTGTGGGGACAGTGTGCATGCTGCCCTCCCCTTGAAACCAATGTGAGGAATGGGCTCAGAACACCTTGTCCCCTTATTGCGAGCTCCCCCCAGAAGTTCCCGCTAGGTGTCACACCAACACCATACGCCGATGTCAGCGGCAGTGGCCAGCAGGCCAGTTAGGCAGCCACTCCGGCTGCAGAGGCAGCCTGGCGCTGCTGCATTGGCAGCCTGGCGCTGCTGCATTGGCAGCCTGGCGCTGCTGCATAGGCAGCACGACGATGCTGCATCTGACCATTGATCTAGGGGGTAACGGTGCTGCAGCAATCATGTTTTGCATACAGCACTGGCCCCCAATCCACAGGGGCGCAGCCTTGCTTCCATGGTTTGCAGGCTGTCCACACTCGTCACACCAGCAGTTGATCACGGCAGGTGTGGTTCTCGACACACCCTGTTATCACGTCAGGTGCGACTGTTGACACGCAGCTCTTCAGCATGCATGGCGCTGCAAAGTGATGCGGCCTTGGCTTAGGTGCTGCAACCAGTCGGCGCACACACTGCCCTTCTTTTGGACGCGAAGCGCTGCAGCCAAAGCGGTGGCGTCTGCTATGCCTTCGTCAACCTCACTGCCCTCCCACCCCACTCCCTGCGCACACAGGCACACTGCGCTGCCTGCTTGCTGCTGACGCACTGCACCGCCAGCTGGCTGTGCATCAACAAGCGCAGCATTTCAACAAATGCCCGCCACAGCAGCCCTCCGTTCGCTTTGCTTCCCACCGACAACTACGCCTGGTGCTTGACATTGCGCAACACGCGCAGTCCCCCTTCCCACCAACAACTACGCCTGCTGCTTGCCGTTGTAAAACATGCGCAGCGCCTCCTTGACGTCAATGTTGGCCAAGTGCTGCAGCGTGTGCAAGTCACCGCCGCCTCCAAGCCCCAGTCCCCGCGACCGCTTCGCCGCCGCCCCGCCCGGACCCCCTGGGCCCACCACATCATCAGGGACAATGGGGTCATCCGCCCCAAACGCCCCGGCGCCCCCGCCGCCGGCGGGACCCATGCCGCCGACAGCGGCGCTGCCGCTGCCTAGCCTGCTGAGCGCCAGCGCCGAGCCGGCACCAGGGCCGTTGCTCGCCGACCCACCGCCGCCGCCGTCCTCCCTGCGACGCTTGCTGCCCCGCGCCCCGAGCGCCCCTAAGCCCGCGCCTGTGCCAGACTCGTCCTCGCTCGCGCCCTCGCCATCCCCGTGCCCGCCCCGCCCTGAAGGCGACGGCTCCTGCGGGTCCTCGCACGTCGGGTCCGGCTGCCACCCCGCATGCCCCAGCTGACATGCCATCTCCGTCTTCACCACCGTCGCCCCCAGCGCCCCCGCCGCCACCGTCCCCGCTTGTCCTGCGGATCCCGTCTGGGGGCCGAGGCCGCCGAAGCTGACCCGGTCCTGCTGGTCTCGGACAGACTGAGAGCCGCCCACGGAGCCGCCATGCCCTGCGCCTGGGCCGGCGTGCTGGGTTGTGTAGTAGCCTTCCGGCGCCTGCATGGGATACAACAGCACAAATAGTCCCCAGCAGCAACAGTTCAACGTACAGTGACCCTTTCTTAGGGCGGAATTTGCTGATCTTGAGCAGAAACATCACAATGGAACAGACATGCTGGTATGGTGACAGCAACCCCTGAGCGCACCTGCTGCTGGTGCTGTACATTGTCACGACGCAGCGCAAGCGTGCCCTGCACTGCCGGCCAAGGAATCATGCGCTCCTCCCCTGCCAAGTCCCCGACTGCCATACGCCCGCGCCCTGCCCCCATGCCCTGCTCACCTCCCGCTGGTGCTGCGCCATGTCACGGTACAGCGCAAGCGCCCCATTCACCGCCTGCTTGGCGTCGCGCTCAGAGCCATATCGGCCCAAGCCCTGGAAACTGCGCCCGTTCCAAATGCCTGCGAGGCAGCATCAATCAGGGTGCATGAAGTTCCAGGGTGCATACAGTGTCAGGGTGCATAAAGTGTCAAGGTGCATAAAGTGAGTTAAGGCTCCGAGGGCTGCGCCCATTCCAAGTGCCTGCCGTGCAATCGGAGCACCATCACAACAGCCAGGAAGTTGCCTCCCTGACCTTGCAGCCACAGCCTTCAAATACCTGACTACTTCAACCCAAGGCACTGACCCCCGCCCAGTCCCGCGCCATGCCTTGCAACAGATATGCTCGCCTCACCTGCGCCAGTCATGTTCGAGTCGGGCACTGAGAACAGCACCCCCACCACGTCGGGGTTGCCTGAGGGGATGATGCTATCCAGCGCCGCCCCGCGAGGAAGGTGGCTGCTGATGGCAGCAAACATGTCCCCCCTGGGGTTGCCCCCTGGCCTCGACCCCGACCCTGCTCCCGGCCCCGGGCCGGCTGCTGCACCACCGCCGCCGCTGCCACCGGACATGCCATGGCTAGAGTGCGCCGCCCGCTCTGAACCATCAGGGCCGCTGAACATGGTCGGCCCCCGCCCCATAGCCCCCATACCCCCCACATCTCCCATACCTATGAGCGCCCCGTGCCCTGCAAAGCCCAGCTGGCTCAGCTGCTGAGGCGTGAGGCCCTCAAACGACGCGCCCCTGCCCGCCCCGGCCGAAGCTCCCAGCGCAAACTCCAGCTGCGCCCCCGCCCCGCCCCGTAAACCCCCACCCCCTAAACCCCCGCCGCCTAAACCGCCGGGCCCCAGGCTGAGGACGCTGGGGCGAAGGGACTGCATGCTGCCTTGCCCTCCAGAGGCCGCCATGAGCTCCTGAAGCAGCGCCGGCGACATGTTCATGCCCAGGCCGCCGCCGCCGTCGCCACCGCCGCCACCAAGCGCGAGCGGCCGTAGCAGCGACGCCCCTCCCAGGGACGCTCCGCCCAGGGACGCCCCGCCCAGGGAGGCGTTGCCCAGGGGACCCCGCAGCAGGCTGGTCAGGTTGCCCTGGTGTGAGGGGCCCCCGCCGGGGCCGCCCTGCAGCGCTGCCAGCGCAGCCGCGGTGGCTGAGCTGCCTGCAGGCAAGGAAGTACGTGTAGGGAGGGAGAGCAAAAGGGTTGAGAGATACTAAGAGGAGCCTCAAAAACCATTTCTACCGCGTCAACCACCGGTTTTCAAGTATCGGTACACATCTCCCTGCTGCTTAAACCACCTACCTCGCACGCACACCGACAGTCTACTGCCTGTGTCATATGACAGGCTTCCGTCCCAGCGACCCTGCTGCGCCTGCCTCAACACAACCGGCGTCACCCTCACCCACCTGATCCATACAAACCCCTGCGACCCTGCTGCCGCTGCCCTGAACCCAGAGCACTGCGCCCTCACCCACCTGATCCATACAAACCCCAGCTGCCCTTCTGCTAACAGGCCCAGTTTCTAGATAAAGCGGTGGCTGCCGCCAGGACGCATGACATGACGTGTGCAGAACAGCGCTACACCACCATGCGTGAGGGAGCCAGCAATGTCGTTGCTGGCGCATGTGCAGTTGCGTTGCAAGCCACACGCAAGGCTGTGCTTTTCGCTCGATGTTGTGTACTGCCCTCAACACAACCACTGCCCCCTCACCCGCCTGATCCATACCCGTCTTCGCTGGC
>JAWZTI010000362.1:1095-14699 GCA_039880955.1 Chlamydomonas urium | reverse complement strand
CCCAGACATCAACGCCCTCAACACAACCACTGCCCCCTCACCCGCCTGATCCATACCCACCTTCGCTGGCCCAGACATGAACGCCCTGAACACCACCAGCGCACCCTCGCCATTCGCGCCATGCAGGTCCCAGCTGCCCCTCAACACCACCGCTGCACCCTTACCCACCTGATCCATACAGGTCCCAGCTGCCCGTGCTGCCGTTGCCGGCTAGGCTGGCGCCAGTGGGCGTTGACCCTGCCCCTAGCAGCAGTGCCGTGCGGTTAAGGCCCTGAGCGCTCAGCGTGCCCAACCCTCCCTCAAGGAGTGCCTGCAGGGAATGCAAGGGAACAGAGGCACAAGTCAAAGATAGCATTTGCAGCTGGAGCTTTGCGGTGAAGGCCCTGAGCGCTCAGCATGCCCAGCACTCCCTCGAGGAGTTCCTGCAGGGAATGCAAGGGCACAGAGGCACAAGTCAGCAATGGCATCTGCAGCTGGAGCTTTGCAGTTCAGGCATTGAGTGCAGGGTGCGCGCAGCCTTCCCTCAATAAGCGCCTGAAGGCGGGGCGTGAGAAAGCAGGCAACAGGACACAGACCAAGATGAGGAGGCATGCTCTCCTGTTCACCATCCATCTGCGCAGCCCCTAGAATGGTGCCAAGAAGCACTCTCCCTTTTAGCGGCCCACTTTATGGTCCTGCTTGCCCTCCATCTTAGCAGACCGCTGGATGGCTTCATGAGCCATGCCCCTCTCACTCACCCTTTCGGCAGCCCACTTGTACATACCTGAGCCCTGCTCACCTGCAGCTGCATGCCTCCGTCACCCGAACCAATGCGCTGGCCTGGGCCACCGCCACTGCCACCACCAAAGCCCTGCCCGATGCTGATGCCCAGCGAATCCAGTGTCGCATGCCCCCCCTGCAGCGACGGCAGCTGGGCTAGCTGCGCAGCCTGCTGATGGCTCATGCCACCTATCTGGAGGCCGAGCGAGCCGGAGCCGGGCCCTGCGCCTGCCCCAGTGGAGGGGCCTGCTGCACCGGCGCCGCCTGTTGAGGTGCCTGCCCCGTCGCCGGTGCCTGTGCCGGCACCATTGGGACCACACAGGCGTGCCAGGGCCTGCGGAGGGGATGCAGCAACGAGGGGAAGCGCGCTTAGATCACAGCAACGCAACTGTGTCAACGCGAAGGCCACCGCGGGTGTGCCTGGGTTCCTTTGCAGTGAACAGTGCTGATGCCTAATGAGATGCACACGAGGTTTAAGGCGCCTCAAACCTTGTGTGCAACCGTACCTCGTGTGCAGCTGTACCCTGCAAAGCAACCCTGCTTGTCCTCCATGCATTGTCTCCTTGCACATGAGCTGCGACAACAGTTTGAGCGGCAATGCCACCGCCTGTAACCGCCCTCACCCGCCTGAGCAAGCGCACCTGCAGGGCGATTTCCGCTGACTGCGGGTCTGTCTTGGGAGGAGGCGCCGGCACACCTGTTGGCCGGGCATCGCTGTCGCCGCCCTCGTTCTTCTTGTTTCGCTGCGCGGGCAACACAAGCGAACCAAGCTTGTCACTAAGACGGGCACTGACAGCCTCAGGTTGCTCCTTCAATGTAGCAGTGGTTAAGGCAATACTCTGCATGATGGAGCTGGGCAGGCGTTTCACTTGAGCCTGACACCACATGCCACATGCCAGCTTGCTGTTCCCTTGTGTCACCCCTTTTGAAATTGCAACAAAAATCTCTCGGTACAAACCGGGACGTGGTTCTGCTGTTACCTACCTGGCGGCGGGGCTTGGTTGGGTTGCAGGCCTCCAGCAGCAGCGACTCAACCTGTAGGCACAGAGGTGCGCCAGAACTAGCCCTAGATGTGACAGCAACCTGTGCGTTCGCTGCCCCCCGAGCTGCGGCGGAAACCTCGATAACAAACAAGGCTGCACGCAAGCGCTTTGCAAGGGGAAATTGCCTGCAACAGTTTGCGGGCGTGGATGCAAGGCTGGTGAAAGTGCGCAGACCCTGTTCCAACCTGCTGGTCTGGGAGAATCTGGCCTTGGTCATCGACGTAGTCTTCAAACTGGAAGTTGAGGCGTGCCTTGTCGTACCGAATGCGTACCGCTGCCTTGTCAAACACCCTTGCCGCGTCCTCTGCATGCACACATGTAAAGTGGCCGTTCATGCCGTGAAGACCCGCCCATGCAACCATGACCTCGACATGCATAGCAGCCATGCTGTACAGGCATGCTGTCCTCAGCATGCGCGCATGAGCTCACCTTCTGAGTCGTAGCTGCCCAGGTACAGGTACTTGCCACCACTGTTGATGGCCGCCTGCCAGCGCTTGTTCTTCTTGTTCCAGCAAACACCTGCGCATGCGCATTGCCGTATCAGGGCCGCGCTGTGCTGCGCAACGTCGGCTCCGAAGAGTGTCACCACAAGAGTGCCACCGAAAAAAATGCGCAAGCACAGCCAGCCCACCTCGGAATTTTGAAGTCAGCGGCTTGTTACTGGACACGGCGAAGGCCTTAGGACCTTCTCGGATGCCCTCCCCCTCATGCGGTGGCCCGCTGTGGCGCCCTTGCGGCTCAGCGTCGCCCAGCTCCTGCTCAGCCCCCGAAACGAGGATTAGAGGCGCTTGCAGGCCCGTCAGAGGGCCGGCAGCAAACTCGGCGCTGGCCATGGCACCTCCCTGGACTTAAGCGGGCGATGTCAAACAGCACGTTAATCCACTCCTGTCGGTCAATGCACGTTGATGTGTACCCGTTTGACTGCTGCCGTGCGTGCACATGCTCATTGTCATGCATTTGAAGCAAGTGTGAACGAGAATGTGAACCGTTAATATGAGAATATCACACAATAAAAAAGGCGTGATCAAAGCTCGCAGAGATCTCTCAAAAGCTGGTTGATAGGTGTCAGGTCACTGGGAGCAACCGCAGCACAAAATGAAAAAAGGACGTCACCATGCAATTTGCAGGATGCAAACAAGAAAGAGATGTGCGCAGAAAAACAGCAGAATCGGAATCTCTGCATCAATGCTGGAGCTTGGAACCTGCCGGCGATATCTGCAGGCAAAAGTCCAGCTCCGGCCGCTCCTCGCCCTCCTCCTGCTCCTCTGCGTGAATGTGCGCTCTCGTCACATCCACCCGCAGCAGGTCGCTCGACTCCTGTATCAGTGAATAGTCCAGCGAGGCAGTAGCTTTGCTATTCGTTGCAAATGGCTGACAAGCACGATGCCCAGTTACGACACCATGGTAAGCAAGAAAATCGCCACCCAAACTGACATAGTTCACATCCCAAGGCCTCACCGTCTGCGTCTCCTTCCTGTATGCCAGCATCACTTCCTTGAATGCCATGAAGTCCCCCATGGACAGCAGCAGGTCAAACACGTCCGACACGTCGCACAGCTGCTCCTGCGCCCGCACCCAAGCGCAGCAGAGGGTGTGAGTACTATTCGGCGTGCTGCTACTGCTGCTGGGTGACAAGGGCTGTGACTCAGCTGAACTCCCATGATACATGTCTCACACAATTGTGTGGCATCACTACCCATTGGCAAACACACCTTGCGCTCCTCAACCATGGCCATGAAGTCACCAAGATCAAAGTCAGGTATCGCCTGCTTCAGCTTGGTCTCTATGCAGCGCTCAACCATTGTTGTGTACTGGTTGAACAGCTCCATGTAGATGAGCTTGTTCTCGTCTGTGTCCTGCAGGCAAACAACGGCGCGGCAGGGACGGCATTAGCCCTGAACAGCAGGCGCAATCACATGCATTGTTAGCTACTTGTTGAATGCCTTGATTGTGATCCGAGCGGTGCTGCCCGCACCTCGAAGTGGTGGCACTTCCCTCGACAGAATGATTCTCTCGCCTCCTCGAACTCTGGGTCCATCAGAATATCTGCCGCAGTACGCACACAGGCAGTATCAGGGTGTGTGTGAGCCATGCAATGCAAGCTGATGAGCAAGTGTTTGCGCGGTCGTTGCAGCTGCCTCCTACCTTCAAGCACGCCCACGATGCGGTCAAACATGTTGCTGGCAGCATCGCGCGTGCTGCCATCATCCACTATGTTGATGTCCTCATCGTCATCCTGCAGGCAGTGGGTGCAGCCGCATGGCAAGCTGTTCAGTCCCTGCACGACCCATTGCTGGCAGGACGTTTGCTGCTGGTCATGCCAGGCGCAATACCATGGCAAGTTGTTATCGCAATCCTCCTGGCTGCCAGCAGGAGCTCACCATGTGCACAAAGCACAAATCCCCCTCCTCCTCGTCAGGGATCGCCACAACCAAGCCTGCGTTGAGCACAACAGCGACATCCGCCCGCTGAGCACAAGCCAGACGCGGGATGCATGTGAACGACCGCAGCCTGGCCCCTGCACACCTGCGCCATGCACTGCCATGGCGCCTGGCCTGGGAGCTCAGCAGCTGCGGCTGCACGCTGCCCTGATGCGCGGTCGCGGGCTCAGGGAAACCGGGTCACTGAGCTGCAACTCTGCGTCAGCGTCAGCTGCCCTGCCCTATCCTGCGCTGATGTGCTGTTGCTGGTCCCTCGCCTCTGAACCCTGGCCAAGCTGCTGATGCGGGACGTCCGTGCTCAAATGCAGTGACGCCAAAGGGCTCTTTGCCGCGGGTCTTGCAAGTTGCTGCGTCAAGCGTGGTGTGTTGTAGGCCTGTGAGTTGGACTCGAGCGGTCAGAGGGCAAGAGGGCTTCCGGTCCCGCCCAGTGTGGGATGTTCAAAGTTCCTTTGCCCAGGTCAGCAAGCATGCTCACAACATAGACAGCATGCAGTTATCCGTTGCACCACATTGACACAGTGGTAGGCATGCATCGTGGCAAAACGAGGCCCATTCACCTGCAGCTACTTGCATGCAGGGGGGCTGGAAGCCCTGGATGTCTGGCACATACTCACTGTTGCGCCCTGTGCTCAGGACCTGAGCACCTCCTGCGTGCTCTGGGCCTCCAGCACATCAGGCATAACTTGGTCGAGGCACTGCTCACTCCTTGGTGGGATGGCTTTTGACTCTGTTTGTTCGGGCCAGGAATAAATCACTCACCCGGTGATTTTAAGTGCATTGCCCTCGAAGGGCAGACCTGCAACATTGTGCATTGCTCAGGGTGGCGCAAGGTGCACAAAAGGAGGTTGGCAGCATTGCAACACAATCACAAAACATAGAAAATCTGATGGCCAGTATCACCAAACCTTACAATCGACATTGGTGGGCCTGTGCCTCAGCTCCCACCCACCCCCCCTCTGCCAAACAGCGCCGCCACCGCCACCGCAACAATGGCTGCACCAGCAGCGCCGCCCGCCGCCGCCAAGGCAAGCCTGCCCCTCTCACCCTGCAAGCCCCTACCAGGCTCATCGCAAGAGCGCGTGTCCCTATCCTCCAGCCCTGCATCGACGTGCAGCGGTGGCTGCGCCTGGTGTTGCGGCTGTTGCGCCTCCTGTTGCTGCGGCTGCTGCTGCCCTGCCAGCAGCTGCTGCAACTCCAGCCGCTGCCGCTGCAGCACAGCCGTCAGCGCTGCCACCTGCTCCCTCAGGCCCTGCACGTCCGACGCCACGTGCACCATCGCCTCTGCCAAGCTCAGCATCGCATCCCCCATTGCAGCGGTCGCCTGCTGTGCATCCACTGCGCCTGCAGGCGCCAGTCCCGCATCGGCAGCAGCCGCACCACTGGCGCCGCGGTGTATCCCAGTCGCATCGTCCGTCCAGCCCGCCCCCAGCTCCTTGGCCCCAAAATCCGTCGCTGCCGCCACACCAGGCGGCACTGCCACTGACGGTCTGCCCATGGGCGGGGCAGCGCTTGCTGCACCACCCACAGGGCCTGCGGCCCGTGTCGTTGCGGCTGCCGGCAACGTTGCAACGGCCGGCATGCCCGCCGCGTCCATGTACACGACGTTGACCTCGGCACCATACTGTATTGCCTGCTGTACCTGCTCCACACCCCGCTGCACGCACGCCTCCAGCGCCGCCTCCTGTGAAAGGTGGGAGCACACGCTTGAGGCAGCGTATATGATCGTGGAAAACCAATCCACATGAGCTTTTGTCGCTGACATGCAGCAGGAATGTCATGCCCCATTCTACCACCTCCCTCACCTGATCCGCCCCATGCTTCTCAAGCAGCTTCTCAACACGTGCGCCCAGCAGTGACGCCCTGCGTGGCTCCAGCAACGCCACCAGCGCCAGAAAGGATGCCGCCTGTGCTGCCACCAGCACCCACGTCCACCACGTGGCAGCAGCACGTATCTGTGCGTTTCAAGCGGACAGCAGACAGCCGCTGCTCAGCTGATCGTGCAGTCATACATTAGAGACAGTAGTGTCCAAGCAGGCAGGCAAGGATGTCGGTACGGCGTTACTGGAGCCGCACAGCTCCGCGTGAATCTGTCTTGCCCTGGACAGTTCCCCAAGCCTAACAAGGTTGCGGTGTGGTGGTGAGGGTACTCTGATCACGACTATTCCACCGTCGCGCTCTTCAACTCCTTGCAAGCCCTCACCTTATCGCCCCAGGCAGTCTCTCCCGCATAGCGCTCTCGTATCGTTGTCGTCAGCGCCGCACGTGCCTTCTCCACCGCCTCAGCCGCAGCATCATGCGCCGCCTTTGCCCGCGCCACTGCGCCCGCCTCGAGGCGGTGCTCCTCCCTACATAGGTGTGCAAAGGCACTGACGTCCGCATCTCCCCATGTGGCCTTCCTGCACTCATGGGATTGGGTTGCAAGGAAGGCAGTGCTGGTCGGCAACACAACACTTCCAAGCGGTGCTCCTCCCTGCACAGGTGTGTCATGGTGCTGAGATCAGAGTCGCCCCTGGTCGCCTTCCCACATGGATCGCAACAGCGTCGTGGCAAGACAGGAAAACAAGAAGCCACCTGTCGCAGGTGGCGCACTTGATGGTCATTGGGGGCGTAGGATCCTGTTGATTACAATTCCTACAGATATCAACGCTGGAGCAGCCACTCCGTGTAGCTTTCACCCACCCTCACTGCGACAGGTTAACTTGTAAATCTTCTTGCCCTTACGCACCGCTGCAGCAGTGCGTTCAGCTCCTTGGCGACCCTCCTTCGAGCGTCCAAGCACTCCTCGTACGCCACCTTGCATGCCCCGTACTCAACCCTAGCGGTGTCCAGCTGCGCCTCGGCTGCCTCTACACGCTGCTTCAGCTGCTGGACCACTGCGCAGCACGGAGGGGCAGTCAAGGGTGAAGCAGGAACACTTGATTGGTGTGCCACCATTCACCTGTGTACCCAGTCAGCTGATTGGGCAGGCTGCGCCCAGCTTTACACCCAGTCAGCTCGTTGAACAGCCAACCATTGTGATTCACCCACCTGTGTACCCAGTCAGCTCGTTGAGCAGTCGGCCATAGTGTGCCAGCCTGGCTGCCATGGCCTCCGACAGGGCCTGGGTGGTGAAGCTAGAGCCCTGCGCTGACAGCTCAGCAGTCGCTGCAGCCGCGCCCGCCTGCCCACCAGAAGCAGCGGCTGTTGGCAGATCTACAGGCCCACCCGTGCCACCCTGGGCCAGTTGGGCAGTGCTGGTGGCACTTGGCACATCTACAGGCGCAGCCGCACTGCCCTCAGTCTGTCCACCTCCGCTGGGGTTGCCTTCCACCGGCGAGGCTGCAGTAGCCGAGCCCTGCCCTGCTGCAGCTCTGGCACCAGCCTGTACCATAGCTTTGCCAGTGGCGGGCGGCCCCTGGGACTGCTCTGCCTGTCCTGCAACCCTGAGGGAGTTTGCTCGTGCCTGCTGCCATGCATCGCTGGCCTGCCGTGACAGGCGCTGCCACGCCTGCATGGCGCTGCTGGTGGCATGCACCAGCGCCTCGGCAGCCGCCTGCTGACCTGGCGAAGCACTGGCGGACGCCCTTGGCTGCCGGCTGCCTGCCTGGTCTGCAACAGAGCCCTGGCCTCCCTGGCTGTTGGCTACTACCTGCTCTGCCTCTGCTGGGTGTCTGGGTGGTGTGTTTGATGCGGCTGCCTGGTCACTGCCTGGTGGTTTGACATCATTGACGACATCACAAGGCTTTTTCGCCGCTGCCTCAGCGTTCAGATCTCCACCCGATGATGCTGTCTGCTGTCTTGCGGGAGTGTGTCTGGCCGCAGGTTGGCTGTTGCAGGCAGCTTGACTAGCTTTCACAGGCTCCGTAGGCTGATTTTTGCTACTCTCAGCACTTAATTCAGTTCTGAGCGTGTCTGCTGCACCTCTGACGTCAGGAGTGGGTGGTGTTGCAGCCCCTAGCAGTGAGCCTGGTGGTGCTGGCGATCCGTTGCTGCCCTGTTGCTGCGACTGCTGGCTGGCAGACACTCTTGACTCTCTCTCTTCATGGCTCTGCTTTTGAGTCAATTGCTTGCCATTGGATGGGCCTGGAGCAGAGGAGCTGAGCCTTGCTGCTGGACCCAGGGCGCTCCAGCATGCTGCGCTGCCGGCTCGGATGGCATCTGCCAGCAGAGCTGTAGATGCTGCTGCAGCCCATCGCTGCATGATGCAGCTTAATGGGAGCAGTGCACGGCAGGCAGGGCGGAAATTGCTGCAATGGCGTGTGGGCAAAGTGTTGAAGCCCTGATGAGGGGGCGACCACCGAGCTCCATGAACTTGGTTTCTCCCGCGCGTGACCAGCGCCCGTATTTTTGAAGGGCGCCATCGCGCTCGCTAGCAACGTTGTTCTCGGACCCACCAGTGCTGGTGGGGTTCTGCATCCTGACTGCTGACCAGCTGCGCACGAACGAGGAGGCTGTGACCGCAGCGGGACACGCGTTGACAAATGGGTGCGTTCAGCTGCTTGGCGGTCAACAGCGCCCATGCAGGCCCGACACTCCCTGCCTCAGCAAGTGCAACACCTAGCCCGTCGACCAAGGCATTGCTGCACTGATCGGTGCGCAGGTATTCCCAAGTTCTACCGATGGATGAGCGAGCGCTATCCGCTGGTGAGCCGCAGGATGGTGCCATTGTGAAATGATCTGCATGGCCCCGCTGACAAGGCAGCACAGCATAGCTGATGGTGACCGATGACAGTCATCTCGACGTTCGCCGTCTTTGAATCCTGCTGCACAAACATGGTGTGTGTTGCAGCTCAACATGCGCATCTCATCAACCGAGGCTACACCGGAGATTGACAACCTGTATCTGGACATGAACGGCATCATCCACAACTGCACGCATGCCAACCAACGAGAGGTCAGATGGGGATGCCTTCTCAGCACTCGTGTATTGTGGGCATCAAGAAAAGGAACGCGTCCAGCGTGCACAACATTTGTTGCTGCTGCACCTGATGCGGGGCCGTTCCTGCGCTGCAGCACAGGGTCGGGTTGGCGCCTCTTTGCAACTGAGCCGTTTGGTATGTGTACTTCCTTCCCTGCTTTGCTGTGGCCCCAGGTCAAGATGACAGAGGAGGAGATGATCCTCAAGGTGTTCAACTACCTGGAAAAGCTCATCAACGTGGCCAAGCCTCGCAAGCTCCTGTTTATGGCCATTGATGGTAAGACAGGGTACGGGGCAATCAGGGCAATCATGGACAAACACATTTGTGGGCATGTAAGCGCTCGGCGTCAGGGAGCGTCAGTCTCTGGCTCGAGAGGACGTGCCAATGCCACAGTTTGCCGCGTTCAGCCGGTCAGTGAGGATAAAGCAGCAGCAGGGAGGGCGCCGGCAATCAACTGCTGCATGAGCTTTTTTGTGCCAGCTGCAGAGCTTTGAAGTTCGGAGCGCTCGCACGGTCTGGATATCCATTGCCTGATCCTGTTGCAATCGACCCAGGTGTGGCGCCGCGTGCCAAGATGAACCAGCAGCGCGCGAGAAGGTTCAAGGCAGCGGAGGAGCGGGCGAAGGTGCTGAGCTGTGCAGAGGGGCAGCGGGGGTTTGAGGTTGGGAGCAACACATCCAGAAGCATCAGGGGTCCAGCAGGGGTTGCGATAAGGCACACCGGACACAGGGGGCAGAACGGCCTGCAGTGCAAGCCGGGCATTGGGGCGTACATTGGGTTGGTCCATCGTGACGCAAGCACATGGTCTGGCCAGTGTGGGAGGTGGTAGCAAGCATATGGTCTGGCCAGTGTGGGAGGTGGTAGCAAGCATATGGTCCGGCCAGTGTGGGAGGTGGTAGCAAGCATGTGCTGCAGCTGCCCACTTCGTCCAGGCCACTCTGCTCCACCTTGTGCAGCCTTCTGCACCTGGCCCTAGTTGCGCCTTGTCCAGTCTATTCACCTTGTCTGTCCATCAAGTCTGCCCCCCACACTATGACGCTCTGCCTCCACCTCCACACCCACAGACCCTCGAAGACATGCGCCACAAGGGCGAAGAGGTGCCAGCAGACCCGTTTGACTCCAACTGCATCACCCCCGGCACCGGCTTCATGGACAGGCTGGGCCACCACCTGCGCTTCTTCATTCGCCGCAAGAAGGCGGAGGACCCGCTGTGGCAGGCACCTGTGGTGGTGTTCTCAGGTGCGCGGGTGATTTGGGACCAGGGGGTAGGTGTGGAGGGATTGCAGGTGGTTGTGCCATTTCCTGCGCTACTGCATTCGCCGCAAGAAGGCGGATGACCTGCTGTGGCAGGCACCTGTGGTGGTGATCACAGATGATATCACAAAGGGCAGCGATAGGTTATTTGGCAGGCCGGCAGGCAGTGCCATAGGAAGCCCCGCTGCTATCTGCTGTACCAAGCATGCAAGTCACTTTTTCCATCATCTTGCATGAACTGCAGGCCATGATGTGCCTGGTGAGGGTGAGCACAAGATCATGGAGTACATCCGGTGGGAGAAGCGCCAGCCTGGCTATGCCCCCAACCAGCGCCACTGCCTGTACGGCCTGGACGCGGATCTGATCATGCTGTCGCTGGTCACACACGAGCCACACTTTTGCCTGCTGAGAGAGGTGCAGATATGGGGGTAGCGCAGGGTGTGGCAGGAGAGGCAGGTCCACGCTGTTGGTGGGAATGATGTTGGCAATGGGCGATGGTGCTGGGAATGTTGTCGCATGCTTTGCAAACAAAGTCTTCTTCTTGTCACTGACCTGACGAAGCAGGAAGCTGCTTTTCATTTCAATGCCTGTTTCCACCTACGCAGGTGGTGTCATACACCGGCGGGAACCGGGGACAGCCCGCGAGAGAGGTTCTGGAAAATCCGTGCGCAGAGAACTTCATTTTGTTTCAGGTGAGCCGCAGTGCGTCCTTGCACAAAGCAGCTGGCAGCTGGGCAGGAGCAGCCCGGCAGGAGCATAGCTCAGAGCAGAAGGTTCGCCTGGGCGGCAAGATAAGGGCAGTTTCATTTGTTGGGGTCACAGGGTGGTTAATTGCTATCCCTGCCTTGCCAGTGCTCAATACATCAAGATGCCCCCCAAAGCGGGGTTATGCTTGTTATGTAAGGGTTGTTGAATGAGACATTTTCCATGCACCTGCCAACACAGATTGGCCTTCTGCGAGAGTACTGGGAGCTTGAGTTTGCGTCCGTCAAGACTCCCTTTGCTATGGACATTGAGCGCGTCGTGGACGACTTTGTGCTGCTCTGCATGCTGGTGGGCAACGATTTTCTGCCTGGTGAGCAGGTGTTGTTGTTGGGGTGGGGACAGAACATCCCTTCCTGACGTGTGTTTGTTTGGGCTGCTTGCTGCACAGCTGCAGAGGCGAGCAATCACGGACACGGCCCTGCCTGCCTTGTCCAGGACATTCATGTACTTGCTTGAACGTTGGTGTGCGTTGCCAGCCTGTTGTTCGAAGCACTTGATTCACGTTTACTGGTGGTTCTTCTTCTCTCCTCCCGTCCCCGCAGCGTTGCCCACTCTTGACATCAGTGAGGGAGCCCTGAACGTCATGCTTGACCTGTACAAAGCAACGCTCCCCAGCCTGGGGGGGTACATAACATACGCTGGCCAGCTGGACCGTAACCGCCTGGAAGTTATTTTGATGAAGCTGGGCGAGCGAGAGCTGCAGACGCTGCAGGAGCGAGCAGAGGTGGGGGATGGAGAGGGGCGAATAGGGCAGGATGCAGCAGGGCGTGCAAGCTGCAATAGCCATGGAGGATGGGTTGCAGTAGTTGGAGGGAATTGAGAGCTACAGACTCGGCAGGAGCACGCAGAGGCTGGGGTGTGGGCAGGGCAGGTAAAAAACACTCTCTCCATCTATCGCTTATGTCATTCTCAACTGCGACATGTTGAACACAGGACGCTGAGTTCATGGAGCGCAAGCTTGCCAAGCGTGCGGCTCGAAACGGGGACGACTCGGCCTACGTGCCCCCTCCTGCCCGCCAGCAGCAGCAGGAGCCACAGCAGGCGCCAATGCGGCTGCTCACCCGCCCTGGCAATGCTACAGGCCCCCAGGGTGGTGCTTTCGGGTCAGGGACTGGCCTTGCTGCCACAGCTGGCGGGGAAGCAGATGTTGGTGTGCTGGAGATGGCGGGGCTGCTGAGGAGGGGGCTGGTGCCGGGAACGGGCGTCGGGCGGTCGGGAGTGGCGACGCCGTCGTCGGGGTCGTCGTCATCGGTGTTCGTGCCTGCGGACGACAGCGGCGGCGAGAGCGGCGGCGCTTCGGGGGCGGAAGGGGCGGCGAACGGGGCGGCGGCGAATGGCGGAGCTGCGGGAGGCGGGGGCGGGCCCAAGCCTACCATGATGAGCAGGGAGGCCCGTGAATTGATCCAGGAGGAGGGTGGCCTGGAGATGTGGCGGGAGAGGTACTACACCGAGAAGCTGGAGATACCACCTGGCGACCAAGCGGGCAGGCGGCAGGTGAGCTGAGGGAGGGGGTAGGGGGAAGGGACGAGACACAGGTGGGCATTTGCTCTTGCTCCCCGATTGCCCCTTCAGCCCGTCAAAAGATCACCCTGACTGCCCCCTCAGTCCCTCAGTGTGCTTCCCTCGCTGTCCCTTAGACCCCTCAGTGTCTTTTTGCCAATGCCCCTTTGGCCACCTGCAGGTGGCTGAGGCTTTCATCCAGGGCCTGCACTGGGTGCTGGAGTACTACTACAGAGGAGTGGCGTCCTGGAACTGGTTCTACCCATACCACTACGCGCCCATGGCCTCTGACCTGATCAATCTGGAGGCGATCAAGGTGTGAACATGCGTTGGGGCAAGGGCTACACACAGAGCATGTCAGTGGAAGAAGGTGGCAGCGTAATCTGAAAGGTTTGGGACGAAGGAGGGACGGTAGACTGGTATCATAACATGTTTCATATGTTTGGTCATCTGCAAGGTTTGGGAAGAAGGAGGGACGGTAGACTGGTATCATAACATGTTTCATATGTTTGGTCATCTGCAAGGTTTGGGAAGAAGGAGGGACGGTAGACTGGTATCATAACATGTTTCATATCATACATCATGATATGTATCATACATCATATCATGATGTATGAGTTCTAATCATCACCGATTGTGTGTCTTTGCTGGCCCCCCCTGGCCCCGTTTTCCCCACAGGTCACGTTCAACCAGGGCCAGCCCTTCAAGCCCTTTGAGCAGCTGCTAGGCGTGCTGCCCGCGGCCAGCTGCACCCTGCTGCCGGCTCCCTTCCGCCCCCTCATGACAGACCCACGCTCTCCGATCTTTGACTTCTATCCGTCAAAGTTCGAAGTGGACATGGAGGGCAAGCGGGCCGACTGGGAGGGAGTGGTCAAGGTGAGGACCAGGGTTTGGGTGTCAAGACAGCAGTTGATGACACAGTGTGGGGAGGGTGGACATGGAGG
>JAWZTI010000361.1:1120-24513 GCA_039880955.1 Chlamydomonas urium | reverse complement strand
GCACCCGAAGTCTAGAAACCATAACCGAAACAGGATCCTTCCGCAATGGGAATCGAACTCGTGACCTCTGGAAAAGTACCAGGGTACTTCTGCCCTCACTAGCAGTTTAACGTCGTGCTGAGGACGGTTGCCGCCACGCCTGATGCCTTGCAAAGCAGGCTTCACACGTCTTGTTCCAGGCCTGATGACCTTGATTGTTCCGTTTGGGAGGGTTGGACATCAGTATCCTGAGCAGGTCAGTACGCGTTACCGCATGACGGTTTGCCAGGCTGGCCAGCAAGCCACGCACTACGCACTGCCATTCCAGCCTGGCAAGATTTGCACACTGATGTTCTTGGCACGCCAGGTGAGTCAGCAGCAGACCCAACAAGCAAAGAGGGGCATTCCACTCTTGACACTCCTGCTGGCAAGAAGTGGCATGTGAACAGAGCTCAGTCCAAAGCAGGTGCTTGGCTCTCTTTACAGCACTTGCTCCAGCACCAGCAAGCTGCAGCAAGCCGGCCCCTCCATCGAGGTGGAAGAATATTGAGGTGATAAAAACATGTGTGCGTAGTGCGCGGCTGCGCGCTCACGCTGCGAGACAGGTGAAAGCGTCTGTGCAAAAAGCTCCTGACCTGAACCCCGCGCATGCGGGGCACCCCCTGGGGTGGTGAGGGCAGTCGCAGCACTTGCCCTCCCTCACCAAGCCCCTGGCGCCAACTGTCAGCAAAGCGCACACGCTCACAATGCTGGCGGTAGCATGGCATCCCCAGCCCAACAGAGAAGTGAATGTTGCCCTGGTGGCAGCCCTGCCATGACCCAGTGGCTCAAAGTTGGACAGCTCGTCAACCCTGAGGCTCCAGCTCAACAGCTCTGACCTGCAGTCTGAAAGCAACCCAGCTTGGCGAATTGTTTACTCGTCATCGTCCATCATCATGCCGCCCTCGCCCTCGTCCAGCAGACCCATCAGGCTGGCGGTGTGGTCCTCCTCAACGTCCTCCTTGCCGAAGTTGACGGCGGTGAACATCATGTCTACCTGGCCACCGGGCACGATCAGGCCCTTAAAGGTGGGCTTCTTCACCTACACAGAGCAATGGTGCAAGCATGCGTGACGGCGAGTCCTGTTTGCAACGGATTGGCCGCCGCTGCTGCGGCACTCGGAAGTAAAATTTGCACAGGGCAATCGATCGCTCCTATCCCTGACCGTATTCCCATTACCTCAAAGCAACACACTCAGCGCCTCACAGCGCCCCCCCTTCCCCCCTCCGGGTCCCATTCCTAGCCCAGCGCTTGCCCTGCCCTGCCCTGCCCAGCGCACTTTCAGCAGGTTCAGCAGGTACTCCTGGGTGTCACCAATCTGCATGGAGTCACCGTCCTTGCCCTTCATGTAGAAGGAGGCGTAGCACTTGGTGGTCTCCTCGTTCTCAACTGTGGCAGCAATGGAGGCAGCAACAGATCATGTAAGATGTGCATGACAAGTGAGCGCGCTGCCAAGCACCCTGCAAGCACCAACGCTGCATGCGAAATGGCTCCCAGCACATGGAGGCAGGCATGCTCCTGATCACCCCAAACACCGCCGCACAACCCCGCCTCACAGTACCTACCGGGGAAGGTGAACTGCTGCTCGAAGATGGGGTCGAAGCCCTCCTTCCACTCAGTGGTCTGCTCAGCGTCGCCAACTTTGACCTTGACCTGGCAGGAAGGCACGGGCTTCATGCCATAGGCCTGCGAGTGTGCAATACCAGCATGGGGTCAGTGCTGTGCTGCAGCGAGCTTTTGGCTTCCCATCTGCCGTGACGGATGAGGCCCGGCACAGAAGACGCTTTCCTGTCGCTAGCCAAGCATGGGTGCGCATCTTCTGCGCTGGTGCGCGCCGCCGAGATGAGGCCTGGCCGCACCAAAGCGCACATCGTCTGCAATATCGCACCTTCAGGTCGATCTTCTTGACATTGACAGAGGTCACGACCACCTGCGCAGCACCAAGGAGTGCAGGGCGAACATGTGCTCAGAAGGGTCGTGCTGAGAGACGAGTGCCCTACCTACCCTCGCATCCGTGCAATGCAATGCTGAGCAGTCTGCTGAACCAGCAACAGGTAGGTGCGCCGCAATTCATGCGTGCACCGTCCCTGCATCTCACAATCAGCTCCTTGGACATGGTTGCGGCTTGTTCTGGACGAACGAGGGAAGCAGGTGGGATGCTGAGCCGCGGGGCTGCAGCAGGTGAGCTTCAGATCCAACACAACGGAGGGCCGCCACTTGGAGACAAATGGAAAGTATTGAGAAGTGTGGGGCACCATGAGGGCCCACCGCGACGAGCAATTCTCCCTCTTCCGGCGCAGCAGCAACCATGCCTTTCAAGCGCTACGTGGAGATTGGCCGAGTGGCCCTCGTCAACTACGGCGAGGACTATGGCAAGCTGGTGGTCATTTCCGACGTTGTCGACCAGAACAGGTGCAGCAGGCTTGCAGATCGGAGCGACAGCATGCAGCAGGAGCAGCAGCAGCAGCGGCCATGGGCGGCCGCCCCATGCAACAGGGCCGCCCCACACGGCGACTAACACGGCGGCGTGCCGGATGCTCCATGCGCATGCCCCGCGTGTGCGCAGGGCTCTGGTTGACGCGCCCGGCATGACACGCAAGGTGATGAACTTCAAGCGCCTGGCCCTGACCGACTTCAAGGTCGAGATCACCAGGCAGGCCAGCAAGAAGGTGCTGAACGTTAAGTGGGCAGAGGCTGGTAAGTGTGGGCATGCATGGGTGAGCGCAGTAGGGCGGGACATCACCATGCGCGCACGCCTGTGCTAGCAGGTAGCACTTGCCTGCATGCATGCTCCTCAATTTTGCTGGGAACTCATTCGCTGGCTTGCAACTGGCGACTGGGTGAGGTGACACGCCTTGCCCACAATTGTGCACATGCGCTCTCGGCAGTTGGGACAAGCACAGGGTGGCCTCGGCGGCAAACGCTCGTTGGTTACTCTGTCATGCCCGGCCCTGTCCCCTTGCTCGTGCCAGATGTTGCCTCCAAGTTCAAGGCCAGCGCCTGGGGCAAGAAGCTGGAGAAGCAGACCGCCAAGGCTGCCCAGAACGACTTTGATCGCTTCAAGGCCACCCTGGCCAAGGTCAGTGCCACATTGGCAGCAACAGCAGCATGGAGAGTGTGCTCAAGGAAGCAGATCTTGTGGTTGTACCAGGGATATGGGGGGCTGGTCGTGTAGGGGATGCAGGCAACAGGCTGAAGGGGTGGGAGCTGCTTGCAGCCCTGGGGGCGGCGGCGGGGCAACAGGACATGATGGTTAGCAGACATATGGCACGGTTGCTGGGTGGCTGCCAGGCGCCACTGCACCCGGCTTTGCATGCATCTGGGGTGACACGATGGCAAACAGGGCATGCGCATGTCGCCACGCAGGGGATCTCAGCGCCTGGGACCTCCTCCCCCCTTGCCTTTGCCCTCCCTGCTGTGTCCGACATGTTGCCCTGCTCCTGACCCTGCGCACGCCATTCCTTGCCATGGCCTGTCCTTTATAGATGAAGAAGGCCCGCGTTGTGCGCAAGGTCGTCAACCAGCTGAAGAAGGCTGTCAACAAGAAGTAAGTGCCCGCACCTCTCAAGCCAGCGGATCACCTTCACCCTGGAGGCCACAGATGTGCAGCGGTAGCGACCTTGCAGTCAGCCTGTGCTTGGGCAGCAGCTGAGGGCAAGGCCACAGGGCGCAATTGCTGTTTGCACCCTTTTGGGTGCCACTGACCCGTTTGCTGGGCCGTTGCTCTTGGAAGTGCTCTCTTTGTAACGACCCTTCGCCGTGCAGCACGTGAGTGCCAGGCTGCAGACCTTGGCCCGAACTTCGTGCCAGGCACCAGGCACCTTGGCAGGCAGCCTTGTGCGCCGTTGTGTACTGTGCCTGCTTGGATGTACTCGACAAGAAGCTATTTACTTGATTTGCATATGGCGCAGGTCAGTCAGTCCTGTGCATCTTGGAAATTTCCTAAAGAAGCCTCTTGAAGCCCCTACACCCACTCAACCAATCACCCATCCAATTATAATCAAACCAATCAATCACCCAACGACTCTGATGTCCTGCAGGAAACGATAGATTGATAGTTCAATAGGCCGCAAAGGAATGCCAAGTGGTTCAATTTAGTACCCTCCTACGGGTAAGGGCTAAGCCTGTCCAGACCCGATTCGATTCAATTTTTTGATGAGAAGAGGTAAAGGAAAGTTTTTTCCCAAAGTACAGAGGGAAATTGATACTGTGTGGATCCCACCTCGCCAGTCGCACCTCGAGCAAGCGTACCGCGGCTTGTCGAAGCAGAAAAGCTCGCTACAACGACTCCTCGCGCAAGCAGGACTGTTGCTCCTCTTCAAACCTTGCACAAGGGGCATGCACCCTGTGACCATCCATGCCTATACCAGCCCATGCAGCACCAGCAATGTCAGCAGGCACATGACAGTCACGCCCGTGCACCGAACACGTCACCTATGGCCACTCAATCAGCGTGAGCCCACACGCCTGGCCCCGTGCCGACAGCGCCCACAGCCAGCTGCCTATGCCGGGGCCTCCACCCACCCTACCAGTCCATCAGGCTACATTTCATCAGCAGCCGCAGCAGGGTTAGAAGCAGAGCCGCTCGTTGGCAGTGACCTGACAGCTGCCATTGACGGTCTGCTGGCTCCACTGGCATCGCGCGCCTGGGCACTGCTGGGCGCGACCGACAAGTGGCAGCTGTACCTTCTCAACCGCTTCCTGCTGGAGGTGGTACTGCCTGTTGCCGCTGTGTACGCCATGCTGGCGCTGGTCAGCCGCGGGGTGCAGGTGAGGCGTTTTGGGGTCCTCGCAGTTCCTGGGCAGCTTCTCGCAGGCCCTGATTTCTGGGGCAAGTACACGAGACGCGGCAATGTGAGCAGCTGTTGTGGCAGGAACAGGCTGAGGGTTGCCGGAAAGGTTGACTGAGGTGGCAGGGGCGATTGCGCGGGGGCATCAGCCATTACGCAGGTGGGGTAAATGCACCCCTGATGACTCACCCAAGTCGTGGCTGGGGGCGGGTCTTTATATCGTGTTGGCCTTGAAGTGGTTGGGCGCCATTGGTAGCATCAAGATTGTGTGATTCAGCAAGCCGAGGCAGGCATGCAGCGTGATATACCTGCCCAGCTGCCTTGCGTTGCCAATGAGGTGCACCTGCAGCTGCTTATTTACTTATGCCTGCCGTGCGCGCCTGTGCTCCTGCGCGTGTGTGTCTCTGTGTTGGCTTGCTGCTGCCAGATGCTGGATGACCCAGGGACGTCTGCGAGGAGCTCAACCGTCCCGCAGCCTGCAAGCGCACCCAGTGCCACAGCCACAGCCCAGACCACTACCGCTCATAGCACCACAGCCCAGACCACCACTGCTCAAAGCACCGCTGCTCAGAGCACTACTGCCCAAAGCACTAGTGCCCAGAGCAGCAGCAGCGGTAATACCAGCAGCAGCACCCCCCGCACTGGACTGCTGCAGCTGGTGCCGCTGGTGCTGTCCGGCGGTCCCGCCCGCACCTTCCTGCACCTGATCATTGCAGTACACGTGGCCCGCGTGACCGCCACCATCCTAGACGATTTCATCCGGCGCTTCAATCCAAGCCTGCCATACAACTGGCTCGGTGCGTGCCAGGAGGAATATGCCAATTAGATTTCATTATTTGCCAAGCGGCGCTTGGGCAATGAGTGCATTCTTCCACCATCGCAGTACGGTCACAGAGGATGGCCCACCCCTTGCATGTGCATGTTGGGCTTCAGGGCTCAGTGAGCTGAGCCCCAAAGGGGCTGCGAGGGGGCTGCGGAAGGGGCTGGCCTCGTGATGCTTCCCCTCTCCCCCCCTCTCCTGCCCTTCATCACCCGCTCCACGACCTGCCACCTCCTGCCCAGCAGCTATGCAACGCCTAATTGTCTTCACCCTGCCTGTGATTGTCACCTTCACACTTCCAGTCAATCGCCTCTCCCATTGCCTGCCCCAATGGCCTGTGCACTGCCTCCCTTTGATCGCTGCAGATGACCTGGTGCACCTCATGGGCTCGAGCCTCACACCGCTGGACTCCTTCCTCACCAACCTCAGCCTGGTGGGTGGTCTTGACAAAGAGTCATGCTCATGGTCAGGATGTGGTGATGCCTAAGGGCAGCTCTGCTGCTGAGCAATGTGTGCTGTTGGGTTGTTGCATGAAGTGTGTTGTGGCTGGCAGTGGTAGTTCCGATGTCGGCATGCGGTTGGACTCATGAGATGCTGCCGGCTGAGTCTGGTCAGCACCCAGGTTGCCCTGGGTGCTAGATAGGACATTGCAGGGGCTGCAGCTGTGCCTTCCCCCTTCTGGGCCCACCTCCAATGTTTTCAGTGTCTTATCACATCTTAGTGGAGTGTCACATCAGACGAGCTTGTCCCTCGCGTTGCCCCTGCTGCGACAGGCTGGGACGGCCCTGTTTGCCTGTGCGGTGGCGCTGCGTTGGAAGGACATGACGGTGGCATGGTGGGTGAAGCAGTACGTGGAGGCGCTGGACCCAGGCCATGAGCTGGTCAACAACTTCATCATGCCTGCATCCAAGTGAGGTCGATCGGGGGCGACGTGTGGTGGGGGTGCGGGGGGGCTTGTTACCAGGTGATGGTGATGATG
This sequence comes from Chlamydomonas urium, assembly GCA_039880955.1. NCBI lineage: Eukaryota > Viridiplantae > Chlorophyta > Chlorophyceae > Chlamydomonadales > Chlamydomonadaceae > Chlamydomonas > Chlamydomonas urium. Next base: position 17,906 of record JAWZTI010000361.1, on the reverse strand, counting down.
AACGTCATGGTTGCAACGCTGCCACCAAACCTGGCTCACAGTGCGGGCAGGCAGACAGGGACACCGGGGGCAAGGAGGAACAGCCTTGTATAATATATTATACGTCATGATTCATACTAGCGCAGTGGTAATAATGATGACGATTTTACACTCCATGAGGTGCTGCAAGGCACATAAGAGCCCAACTGATGTATCATGTGCAGTTCCCTCCCAACAAGCCACGCAGAACCTTCCCCCAGGTCAAACTGTAACACCCCACACATACCTCTGCCCACACTGACCCCCTTGCCCCTGCATCCCCCTGGCCCGCAGCCTGGCGAATCTGTTCATCATCGTGGGCACCATTGCATGGCTGGCGGGCCACCTTGGCCTGAACCTGCAGCCGCTGCTGGCCGTGGGAGGTGCCAGCGGCATCATCATTGGTCTCGGCACACAGCAGGTCCTCGGCAACTTTGTGTCAGGCCTCAACATCTTCCTGGCTAGGTGTGGAAGTGTGGAGGTGTGGGAGTGTGGAGGCAGGCACATGTGGCAACGCAGTGCAGGCGTGGACATGCCCAGGGCAATGTACCTGTCAATGCGCTGCCTCCTGAGTCAATGAGCTGCAGGCGCCTGCCAGGCAGGCAATTCATGTGCATGCAACATTCTGCCTTGCACCAGTGCCACGGGCCCACTGCTGTCTGTGCTGCCACAGGCCGTTTGTCGCTGGAGAGTACATCAGCATCCTGGGACCCAACCTGTCTGCCAGTCAGGTAAGGGCTTGCGATATAGGCCGATGATTAGATACATGAAATGAAGTAAGGCATGCAAGTATGGCTCAAGGGTGCCTGCATATTTCCCATGGGCGAAGCTGAGCGCTGCAGCGAGCGGGAAGGGGGCTGCGGTCGAATACAGAGGCGCCGCAGGTGCCAGTCTTGGCATGCAGCTGAAGTGCAGGTGCTCAGGGCAACAGTGCCTTCAGCACTTAAAAGCAGTGCCATAGCAACCTGTGTTAAAGGTTCAAAGCCTTTGCTAGGCAGGCCTGGTCAACGCTCCCCCTTTGCTTTCTTGCAGTTTGTCCGCTAGTACCAGTGCATATGCACATGGCACCACAAACACCGCACATGATGAGCCTGATGAGTTACCAGGGCTAGCGGTTACCTCCCCTACATGACACAACACACCTCACCCTGTCCGTTCCCTGCCTCCCGCCCTCCCAATGCGGCTGACCTGCCCCCCTACCCCCCTGCCAGGTGAGCGGCAAGGTGGTGCGCATCGACCCCATGCGTACGCTGCTGGCCACCGAGGACTTCTCCACCATCGCCGTTCCCAACAAGCTAATGTCAGAGTGTGTCGTCATCAACCGCTCCCGCACGCCGCACTGGTGACAGGGGCACTGGGTTGGGGAAGGGAGGGGTGGAGGCAGGGAGGGAGAGGGCCACTGTGAAGAGGAGCACAGGGGAGGGGAATACAGGGAGGCTGAAGGGAAAGGAGCACAGGGGGGGGAGAGCAGGTGGCAGAACGTGCAAGCCTAAGAAGATGCGGCAATGGGACAGGATCCTTCGGAGGGGTGGTTGCTTGAGTTAGAGTGACAAGGTTGAGCTAGCTACAGTTGCTTGAGTTAGAGTGACAAGGTGCGCCTTGTGTCAGCCCTAGCAATCCCTCCCTGGTCGCCCCTCTCTGCACAGTGTGCTGCCCCCTCCCTCTGCGCCTTGTGCCTTTTGCGCCCTGCAGGTCCGTGGGCAGCCCTAGCCCGCTGCTGGCCAACGTGAGGGAGCTGCGCTTCCGCGTGCAGCTGCCCCACAGCACGCTGCCCATGCTCAAGGTGCGGCGCATGGCGCACAGCTCAGCGCAGGTGCATAGTCAGTGCCCTCTGCCTGCCTTGCAGCAGCATCCTGCACAACAGCGGTGTGGGCACGATCAGCACTTGCTGCCTGCATTGCAGCAGCATCTTGCACACATGTTCCAAGAGCGGCATGTGCTCACTCGCTGCCTTGCAGCCAGCTGTCACCACAGCAACTTGGTTCCCCTGACACCCCTGCATCCCTGCACCTTCACACCCTTGCCCCGCCCTCCTCTTGCCCCCTACCCCTGTCTCTCGTTGGCCATCGGATCTCCACTACCACCCCTGCAGGAGCTGCAGCAGAAGCTTGAGGACACCATCAACGTCTGCCTGCCCAGCAAGAGCGTGAGGCACAGTGACCTCCTCATGGAGGTGGTCAAGTTCACCGAGAGCGGGGCAGAGATGATGGTCAAGGTGCGGCTGGGGGCAAGGCAGGCAGGCGGTTGCGGGTGGTGTGGGCAGGTGTGGGGCAGGTTGAAGCTGCTCTTGCAACGTACGTGCAATTTGTATCACACAGTTGGTGCCTGTGCCGCAGAACTGTGCATCATGTGAACCTATGCGCAGCCCTTCCCCCCCTCCTGCTCTTGGTCCCCACCTTGACCCGATGCCAGCCCTCCTACCCTCCCTCACCCTCACCCCCACCCCCTCCCCTGTGCTCGCGCCCCCCAGTGCAACCTGGTGTGGCGCGTCGCGCGTGCTGGAGGTGAGCCCTTGTTGTCCCGTGAGCTGCATGCACGCCAGGAGGCGAGGGAGGCGCTGCTGCAGAAGACGCTGCTGGAGCTGCAGGCGGTGGTCAGAGAGCTGGGGGGAACCTTCATTGCAGGCACTGGCTGGACGTGATATGCTGCAAGGGCATTACTTCTCACTTGCTACCTTACTGTTGCATTCTGCAGCGGTATGCTTCGTGGCGTGACCCAGGGCATACGGGCCTTGCCTAGAATGCATTCTGAACGCATTCTGAAAATATATATGTTCAGCTGCAGCCCGCTATTCATTCATCTGCATCCGACAGCCTGACATGCATGGGCAGAATATGGGCGGGATAGGCTGATGGTATCATGCTTTGCATCTCGCTGGTGGCCGCGGAGCGTCATCGCAGCGCAGGATGGTTTTCGGATGCACCTGGAACTGTAACGGCATGCCACTGTGCATATGCAGATGATGGCGCAAAGGAAGCAGGACCTGGTCGAGTTCCTGGACTTGGGCAGCAACGACGGGGAGCTCATACCCAATCTCGACGCCCTGCCTGACAGTTCGCTGCTGCTCACGACGACCTACACAAGTCAGCACACCCTGGTTGCGGCGCTGCGCAAGCATAATGAGATTCGGAGTGCAGCTGCGAAAGCAGGTGGGCACCAGAACTTCTTGCAGAAGGGGCAAAGCTCTGGGCAAAGTGATGGTTTCCAGCGTGCAGAGTCCATGGGGGCAGTCTGGTGGGGGGGGTGGAAAGGGTGGTGAAAAGCAACCTTGCTGGGGGCCAGCGTGCAGGTCAGGAAGGGCGCGGGTTATGGCATTAGGCAGTGCGTGCGATTAAAAAGCAAGGGAGACCAGCATGGGCGGGCGGGTGAGCGGGCAGAGGTGCAAGTCAGCTACCATTCAGCTTGCGTCTTGGAATCTTGCACTATCAAGGGAGGGATGCAGCAGCAGGCGCAGACCTGCAGGGACACAGCTGACCAGACTTGGTGGCGAGGTTGAGCCACTCCTCTGCGAGCAAGGGGGATGTTGTGTGAAGGGGGGGGCTTGCACAGGCCTGTCAGGCCTTTGTGCCCTGGCTACTCTGATGGCTTTTGGTGCGGCTGCTGTCCCTGGTGCTAGCCTTCCTGCTGCCGCTGTTCGGAGTGACCCCTTTTCCCCTCATGCTGATGCCCACGCTGCTTTGTCATGCAGGAGCAGTGGGCGCAGGCGCAGGTGCTGGCGGTGGCACAGGATACGCGGGTAGGTGACGACTAGAACAGAGTCGAGCCTCAAGGGCAGGGGGAGCACAGAGGAGGCTTAATGGAAGTGAATTTGGATGAGAGCGATGTGGCTCATGATCAGAGCAGTGGGATGGACCAAGGAGAAGGCGTTTCAGTGTAGAGGCAGGGGGGCTGAGCCGGGCATGCATTGCAATTTGTGCACTTTGTTTCTACTGCAAGGCGGATGCTGTATGGGAGGGCATGGAGGAAGGCAGTAAGGGCGCGATAAAGGGAGGGCAGGCTGAGCAGGCTCGTTTTGCGAGGGGCTCCGGGACCATGTATGCGAATGGCGACGTTGACCAGCTTGGCTTTGCGACAACACGCACCTGGTGGCCCAGTCGGCGCATCAGGAAGCACAGGGGAGAAGTGTGTGATCGCTGTATGCACCTAGCTGGGGCAGTTTCAGGGGCAGCGGCAGGGGGGTTGGGGGCGGGGGAGGGTGAGGGGGACGGAGCAGGGTGGCAACATTGTACATCAGTCAACATTGTACATCAGTCTCTGGTGTGAATGTAACATTGTTGTCCACGCTTTGATTACTATGTCAACAAAGCGTGACAGCCCACACCTGTCAACAGCATCAGGCAAGGCTCAGAGGCTGGCGGTTGCTCACTCCATTGTCGTGACATGTGTCAGCGAAGTCATGCCGCCTTACATACGTGGTCAATGTGAAAGGGCAAGTGCCAGTCAATGCGGGCTCCTTGTTGTCAGGATAATAAGCAACTCCGATTAATCTTGTAAGACGCTGGTGGTTGCTGGAAGCTTCTGCACAGGTCTGGTAACGAGTCCTTGATCTTTTGCCCTCGGGGGAAGGGATGTCGCTGTGTGCACCCACTGAGCTGAGCTTTTCAAGCTGGAAGGCACCCTGGTCCCCGACTCCTTTACCTGCTGTGTCTGGTTTCTGGAACCAGAAATCTCTCTTTTGCACCACACTTCTGTCAAATTGCTGGAGCTTGCTGCACTGCTGCTGCTGCTGCTGCTGCTGAGTGCTCTGTGACGAGCTGGTGAGCTTCGGCACTCGCACACGCGGCCATGTGCAGGCAAGGCCATGGGCTGATCCCGGTTCACTCGCCGTTACTAGGGGAATCCTGGTTACTTTCTTTTCCTCCGCTTATTGATATGCTTAAGTTCAGCGGGCTATGGGGCTGCTGCATGCTGAGCAGTCCCTTGATGAAGCCACCTGCAGCAGCGTGAAGTGGCCACGTTGGGCGATGCTTGCCTTTGCCCAGGCTCAAACTGCGCAGTCCACACCAGGGCTTTGCGCCTGGATTGCGGGTGTGTTCGCAGCTGCAGGGTGGCCTGAAAGGCGGCTCTGGACAGTCACGGCCCCATGCAGCTCAGCCCAGCTAGTTCATCCACCTCTCCCTAAGCTGCAGGGGCGCGCAGGCCAGGGTCGCCTCGCATGCATGTGCACCTGACGCAGGAAACAGACGACCAGGCTGCCCTTGGCACCCTGTTGCGAGGAGTGCTTCCTGGCGAACTGGCTGAGGAGGCTGATAGCTTCACTAGTGCGGAACTTCAGTACCTCCTGTGCTGTGACGCTGCAGCTCCAGCTTGCGAGCGATTGCCAGGGTGCATGCACGGCAGGGCGAGGGCAGATGGCAGGCGCGGGTAGCGCGGGGTTGGGGTGGGGTGGGGTGGGGGGTCAGTGTGCACGCACCCTCAGTCCCCTCGGGCTTGCATTGTTTGTAAACCACTCACTGCTGTTGCAGGCACTGCTGGCGGCACTGGTGCTGGCGCGGGCGCTGTGACAGAAGGGCAGGCTGGGTTCAGCGTGCAGCGCACATGCAGCCTGTTAGGGCATGGGGCAGTGCAGGCGTAGGGCGCATCACTGTCTTGCTCACTGTACTCACTGTTGCGTTGGCAGGCTTGGGCGACCAATCGTCCAGCCTGGTGGAGGGAATGCTGGGAGCCCTCGGCTCGCCGCCTAGCTTGCCCAGAGACGGCCGAGAGTTTGCTGCGCTGCTGAGCGGTGAGGCCTGCAGCAGCAGATGTTGTCGTGCTGCCGGAGGCTAGTGCAGGCAGGTGGCAATACATGGGCATCACGGGAGTGCTTGCTAGAGCATGTGCGGCTCAGCCCCTGGTCCCATGGTTGCAAGCGCTTCTATCCTGGATGCGCCTGCGCTGCGCTTGCAGCATTGTGCGCAGCCACAGCTCCCCAGGTCAGACATGTGGCTGCCCTCACTCAGCCTCTGCCCGCTCTTGTTTCCTGCACTGCGCAGACCGCTCCGGAGGCAGGATCCTGCCTGCGCATCCCTGTGCTGTCTGTGTCAATGCGTGTTCTGAGGTAAAAGCTGACGTCAGAACTGCTGCAGGCGCTCCGCGCAGCGCCAGGGGCACAAACAGCAGCCTGGAAGTTTAGTTGCTTGATTTGCGACGCGCCTTTTGACGTTGGGAGGGAGGGCACGGCCTTGATCCACATGCAGCTCCTGCTCAGCAACATTTTCACAATCCTCGGCAGCAACTCCACTGCTGGTTTTCTGCCAGCAATCCGCTACAACGGCACCAGCCTGCGTCCCATGCTCCAGACCAGACATGCTCATCATTCACAGCGCCTGCACATAGCTGATTGGCAAGAACAAGGCGGAGGGTAAGCTGATGGAGGCTGTCAACGACATCAAGGCCTTCGCTGGAGGACCCCTGCCCGCTGCCCGATATGGAGGCGTCCCCGGAATTCCTGCGAACGCAGCCTCAGGCACCACCCTGCAGTTGCTGTTCATCGACAAGGCTGGCGTTGTGAGCTTGCGTTGGGCTGGGGTTGCTCATCATCGTCTTCACCAGCACAAGCTTTTCAAAAGCGGGTTTGCTCCATTTCTCGCTCCCCCTCTGCTGCCCAGGTGCAATCAGCTGGGCCTCGAATCAACCTCAACACATATGTGGGGCGCCTGCAGGCCTTGTGCGGCGTCATCCAGTGCTGTGAGTATGCAACAGCTGGTGTCAAGGGCTGCAGCACTTCATCAAGTCTGCACCTGAAGTCTAAGAAGATCGCATGTTCTGCTCCTTCTATGCTTGCTGCTGCTGCAGACCATCTGAGGATGTCTTTGGCTGAAGCGGTGCCCCCGCTCACAATGCGGGCACCACTTGCGCCGCTGTGGCAGAACATTGTTCTGGACGACCTGTTTGAAGCTGGGGTCATGCTGAAGCCTGCAGGGACCTTCAAGGCCATTCGCTGCTTCAAGCCCCTTGCCAGGGAGCATGGGGTCGCGAAGGACACCGTGAAGCCTGCATAACGAGCAGCGGACGCCGCAGCGCTGCAGCAGCGAGCGCAAGGCCGACCGTCGTTCCTTGTATCAGCCATCTCCGGCCCACGCTTTCCTGCGCACATAGGGTTTGAGGTTGTCACCAACGCCTTGGGCTATCACCGAGACATCATCACAGAGATGGTGCGCAGGCTGGACAGTGCAGGGTGCAGGGCATACCCAGGGTACAGGGTGCAGGGTAGCATGGTACACACCTGTATCTACATGTTGGGCAGGGGTTAGGCACCGACGCGTACCGGCTTGCACACACGTACTGCCCAGCAAAACTCTCTGCTCTGTCTGCGGGTGTGTGTGGTGTGCAGGATGGCAAGCACGTCGCCCGCACCTGCCTCAGCGCGGCCCGCATCCTGCACGCGGCAGGCGTCGTGCACACCGTGTGGGAGCGGAACGTGGTGTGGTTGACCAAGGAGCACTGCATGGTCATCAACCTGGGGCTCTGCAGAAGCGCCGATGCACCGCTGCCAGAAGATGTGCCCTTCCTGGCCTGCTGGGACGAACAGTTGCTGGAGCTGCGCAACGGCTCCCAGTACTTCACACCCGCATCTGACCTGTACCAGATCAGCCTCATGCTCAGCAAATATATATTTGCTGCATATATGCAGCTGCGCAGCGGTGGTCGCCGCTTGGTGCCCAGTTTGTGCAGCTGCTGAAGGGCAAGCAGTCAGTCGACGACCCTGGCAGGCCACTGACAGCTGAGGAGGCGCTGCGGCATGCATGGCTGCAGGCGCCCTGAGTTGGTGGGAGAGGCGGCAGCATACCTGGCAGGTCTGGGGTGTGGGGCTGTCAAACCGCTCAATCAGCCGCCTGTTGGCAGTGTGCAACCAAACCCTGAAGCTGAGCTGATGCGTTGGTGCAACATAGTTTCCTAGCAATTTCATTGTTCTACTTGTGACGTGCATTTGACAACCTGACATGGGAGGTATAGGCACAGGGTTCATTGACATTGATGCGGACCGGCGTCACACCACCTTCTGTACCTGAACTGTGCTGCCTACGGCAGCCTGTGCGCAGAGGCACCTGACCGCATTCTTGCCTTTTGGTTGCTGGCACATCACTTTTGTGGTATCAGCTAACATGTTGACCTGTATCCATAAGCTGCCATTGCTTGCTCTGAACACTTCTGCAACCAAAGCATGATGGCCAGCGTGCCTACCACATGTGATTATAATTTGAGTTGCAAGAGAATTTGTAAAGGCGACAGGTTGTCGCCAACAGAAAGTCTTGCAAAAGCCGCAGCCACGCTCATGTCATGCTCATTTGGCAGGGCGGCAGAATAAAATTGACAAAGTACATGCTTGTCAAGTGCCTGAATGACATCATTCATGAGCGTTGATGCAAAATCAATGCGGCTTCATGTCGAGGGTGGCTTGATGCTGATGGTTAGCAAGCCTGCTTGAGGTTCAACGACAGTAGCTTCTAGTGCACCGCAGGCTGGGCTGCAGCTTGTGCATGCAGCGGTAAGGCGCGCTGTGCATGACAAGGTGCATGAGCAGGCGGCACTCATCTCGGTGCGCAGCAGGACAGCTGGCCCCAGTAGCCCACATCAGTGTGTGCATGCCTTGTGGCTAGTTGACGAAGGCCTGAGCTGTCTGGCAGCACTGGGCATGGATCGGAAATGCCTCTGGAGCGCCTCATGGTGCTGGTGCTGCAGTCGGTGCTCCTGCGATGCCTAGGTCTTGCATGGCAGGACATAATACCCTCAGCCTGGCGCGTTGCTGCCAGCGTCCTCACGAGTCGTTCTCATAGCCCCTGCCGCCTCGCCCTGTGTACTCCTTCTCGTAGGCGTTGCCGTAGCGCGCTGGCGCTTGCGTGCGGCGCTTGATGCCTGCCAAGTTCTCTATCAACGCAATGTCCTCCTGCACGACAGCACGAAGCGCATGAGCTGCTGCAAGACACAAGCAGCTAGACAGCGCGGGTCCACGTCCACTCACCTGTATCTCCTGCTTTTCCAATGAGGCCTTGTAGAACGGGCGCTTATAATAATCGATGGGTTTCGGTGGCATGGTGCTGACGCGTTGACGCAGCTGCAGTCCCTGCTTGTTCCAACATCTGCCTCCCCCGGGGAAATTTGGAGCAAGTGTGTGGGGAGGTCAGGACTTGCTTTCCACTTTCCACGAGTGCCATGAACACAAGTACGTTCCTCGCCACAACACAGCAGTCTGAATAGATCAGTATGCCGAGGCTAAGAACCGCCTGCAGCCTTCGAGTCGGAGGCAGCTAATTTAGATGAGCTAAATGGTCAGGGTGCAAGTGGCCGACAAAAGCCTCCCATCACTCTGCAAGCGGGCTTGTTCTATCAGCCGTAGCGTCCTTGCACTTTCTGCTCTTCCTCTCTTTGAAAAAAGGTAATCATGCTGATGCCCAAAGTGGGAAAGGCCTCGTGTAAAGCAGCTGAGCTGAGCCGCTTGGCATGCTCCTTCCATTGGCGTAGACTTGAAGCACCAACACTCTGACATAGCGCAGCAGGTAAGGGTCCCTTGCCACCCATAACTACTTCTCAACCCAGTCTCAAGAGGGGCGCCTAACGCCTCTGCAGCCGTCCTCCCACGTCCCACTGCAAAGTTGCGCTGCATTGAGTTGCACGGAGGGCATTGAATTGCACAAGTGAGCAGTTTGTCAGTCAGGCACTAACGCAGCGCACTTGGTGTCAATGCCAATGCCGCTTGGGTCATGGGAAAACCGCAAGGAGCGTGTCAGGTGACGCAAGAGAGGAAAATATCCTATCGCTGCAAAGGGCCAATTCCACCTGCTATAAGCTGCGTGGATGAGCCTACACCTCCCCTGCACTGAGCGGCTGCATATAGGGCTGGAAACCGATACCCGTCGCAGTCACACAGCCTAGGCAATGGCAAAGAATTCCAATATAACCACAGCACCTGCGCAAAAATGGCTGCCAGGCCTGGAGCAACCAACAGCCACCTGGCGACGTGCAACAATGACCACCACAACAGCAGCCGGCCATGGGTGCGCACACACACCTGTGCAAGCGCACGCACTGGCTAACAGTAACAGTGGCGGCGAGCAGGCAGGCAGAATGCGGTACCATGCACTGTGAGTTTCGCTGCTGGCTGCAGGAGGGCTGAGCGGACCCTTATTGCCCCTCGCATCATTTGCCAATGATGCTCCTGCCCCGAAAGCAGGGCTGCGTCGGTGCAAGTGCGGACGCAACTGGCGTACTGGGCTGCAGGTCGAGGATGTGTGCACAAGCGGGGCGAGCAGTCAACAGCCATCGCCAGCCTCTCCCAACAACTGCTACAGCGCTCCTGCTGTGCTGCTTAGTGCTTGGGCGCCTGCATCATAGGGCACAGGGTGCACAGAGCAGCCAGGTTGGCACTCTGCCGCATCTGCTGGAGTGCAGGCTTGCAGGGCGCTGCGATCAAGGGGTTGCAGCCAACGCAACCAAGCCTTGTGCCTGTCTGTGCCTGTTGACTTGACAAGCGTTTAGGCAGATAGCGCCCCTTGCAAGCGCTGCACCTGCCAGCATGTCGTAACCTCTGTGCCACTCCCAGCCCCTCTGCCTCCTAAAGTCACATTCCCTGCACAAACCCACCTGGTTGAACTTGGAAGAATCCTTCTGCTTGTTCATCTTGGCCTTGCGCGCCTTAGCCTCAGCAGCAGCCACCGCACTGGTGGACTTCTTCTTGTCATCCTTTTTCAACTTGGCTGCAAGGCGGGCCTTTGCCTGTAAGGCAGCGAGCAGCAGACGCACAATCAGTCACGTTGCAGGCAGCATACGACGACCGAGCAGCACGCCCATGTTGTAAGCTTCCAGCTGGAATGTCTAATGCGTGTGGCGACGAAGCCAGGTGTGCTGCTATAAGCACATCTCCACGAGCCAGCAGCCCCCTGACCTGACACCCAACAACCAGGTGTGCCCTGAGGACATTGCGTAGCTGCTCCCAACTAACTAAGCCCTCCCCGCCCGCCCCCCTCCCCGCCCTGCCACTGATCCCCAGCGCTGAACGCACCACAGCAGGGTCGACCGTCCCAGCATCAGCGTCATCAGAGGACGCAGACTCAGCAGGCTTTGCTGCCTCTGCCTCCGCTGCCTTGGCCTTGTCATCAGTCTGGTCGCCAGCGACACCGCCGCCCGACGAGACACCCTTGACCTTGTTCTTCTTCTTCTTCTTGCCCTCGCCGCCCTCGCCGCCTTCACCGCCCTCCTTTGCAGCCGTCTGAATGCCGAGCTGAGCAAACACTGCGTCCAGCTCTTCCATCTCCTTCTTCTTCAGCTCCTGCAGCCCACCAACCGAAGGCCAACCGCTTTGTCAGGGGTTCACACCAAATGAGAGAGTCACAAGACAAGAAACAAGCATGCCCCCCTGCTGCAGCTGTTGGCAGCACAACCCTTGTGCAAGCCCTAGCAGCTGCCAGCAGCTGTCAATGCATGCCTAGCCACAAAGCCGCAAGCCAGCACTCGCACCTTCTTGGACAGCTGCCTCTCCTGCTCCGCTGCCTTAGCTGCTGCTGCAGCCTTTGCAGCCTGGGAGGTGGCGGGCTCATCCTGCTGCTCTGCAGGGCCAACAGGGCAACAAAACCCAGCACGTTTCAGCCTTGCGAAACTCTAGGGACAAGCGCGTGCATGGGCGTCGTGCGACGCAGGTGGCGTGCACAAGACGCACCCTCTCCCTCTTCGTGCTCCTCCTCGTCGTCCTTGGCGAGCTCTACCCCGAGCTCAGCCTCCAAGTCAATCTCATCGTGCTCCTCCTCCTCCTCATCGTGCTCCTCCTGCATGCGTACGCGCACGATTGTGCATCAGCGGCCTGTGGCGGGCCTTTCGGCGAGCCTTGCGCCCGATGGCATGCATGCCCATGCACCAGGGCGAGCAGCAACGCACCTCGCTCTCCTCCACATCGTCGTGAGCGTCTTCCGCAGGCGCTGAGACCACCTGGGTGCCCTGGCCGTGCAAGGCGCGGGGGGTGTGGCGGCGACGCAGTTTCAGCTCGGTGCATGCATCCGTGCTGCCAAGCTAAACCCGCTGAAGGTGCTGCCAGACACTCACTGGCACGCGGCTCCAACCATCGTCTACAGGCTGGTGGTGGTGCTCCTCATCCTCGCTGTCGTCGGCCCAATTGCTGATGCTCAGCTGCGGCTGCGCACTAAACAGCGCCTTCTCTAGCTCCGCGGTCGAGACCTTGCTCTGCTGCTCGCTGCTCGACTTCTTCTTCTTGCTGTTGTCCTTGGTGCTCGAGGTAGTCTTGGACTTGCTCTTGCTCTTGGAGTCTAGCGCGGCAAAGATGTTGCCGGTCTTCAAGCTCATCCCGGCTGACGCTGTGAAAGCTGGTGGCTGGGTTTGGTGTGCAAAGGGTGCGCTACTGCTGCTCCTGGGAGTTGAGGGTGTTGGCAATGAATAGCTGAGCGGCGGCGCTCAAGCGGTTGAAAAGCACGCGGATTGTGGGTGCTGCAGCTGCCCACCGTGGCAAGAGAGAGGCAGTCTATGGGGTGCTGGCAAGGTATGCGCAAAAGGTGTGACACTCAGATCGGAACTTTTCTGCAATTGCCTGTCAGCCCTATATAGCATGCTTGGCAGAGACAAAGCTCGACGAATGGAGGCAATGAATCCTGTGCTGGCAAACGATTTGCCTGACTCGCCTGCAAATGTTCACACGCCATGCGGGCCTCAGGTTCAGTGGTTTTTCAGGTGGCAATCGCTCATGTTACACGCAACCCACAAAGCGAAACCACGCCAACGTGGGTGCAATCATGAGACGTCCTCGAAGTGTGGCGTTGCTGAAATGTACGTTGTGCTGCGCTCGCCCTGCGAGCACAGCTCTTGTCCCCAACATCGAACGAAGTCAATGAATCAATTACCGCGCCGAATATAAGCTGACACAGGAGCTTGCAACAGTCCCGCGTTTTGGGCTGGGCGGGCCAGCATGGCGCTTCAAGGCGTCATCATACGCTCGCTGTATGACGCTGCGAAGAGCGGCGACGGGCAGGTACTGAAGGATGCCTACAGCGCCATCACACAAAACCTGTCTCGCCAGTCCACGCACCGGGCAGGCCTGGAAACGCTCATCATCTGTGCAGAAACGGCGCTCCAGGTGCTTGGGGTGAAGCAGCATGCATGCATCATGCCCCATGGTTGGGCTGGCTGCGTGCTGAGGACTGGTGCCAGAGGACACACAGGCCTATGCTCAGCCAAGCACCGAGCCAGCTTGAATTGGTATCACTGCATGACAGCGCATCACGGCATGGGCACATTACCTGGTGGTGCACTCTAGTCCGTCATGCTGCTTGCTTCCTTCCCAAACCCCATGCCACCCCCCGCTCTGCACATGCCAGCTGCACAACCTGGACGTTGCGGAGAAGTGCCTTGAGATGTACCTGCTGGAGGAACGGCGGTACGGCCAGGACCTGTCGGCTGTGGAGGTCAACGACCAGTTTCTATGCCGTGCCTACTATGCGCTTGGCCAGCTGGTGTCACAGAACTCAAAGCAGCTCAAGGTGCACAGGGGGAGGGTGTTGAACGGGAGGGGGGGAAGGGGAGCTGCAATGGAGTGGGTTGTGGAGCGATGAGGGACGCGGGAAGGAGACTGTGATTCTCTTCAAACCTGCTTCACCTACAGCAGGGGCAGTTGGTGTAGAAGGATTGAGAACGAGGTGGCAGTGGAGAGGGCAAGGGAATAAATGGGAGATGCGACATGCCAAGGGAAGCCCTGCTGAGCCTCAGCGGGGAAGGTGAGAGTGTGGTGCACTCTGCAGATAGCGCGGCTGTGCTTCACAGGGGCCCGTACCGTTGAGGTAGGGGCTGTGATGTGTGTTCCACCACACGTGGCCCAGCCCTGCGTGCAGTTGTCCAGCAGCTGGCATGTGGTGACATGCCCATGCATCTACCTGCCCCTGGTGCTGCAGGGCAAGCCCTTGATTGATGGCACGTTGGAGTCCATCAAGCATGTCATGAAGGGCTTGGACATCGCCACGTCAAACCCCAGGTGTGCCTTGTGTTGCGGCAGAGGCGTTATATCTCATATGGCATGTCTTGCATCAGGGGAGAGCGTTGGCGTGTCGGGCCGGAGGTTCCAATTGCGAGCTGGTCAGTCTTGCGCTGTGTCATGGAGGTCAACCCCCAGCTGGTATGTTTTGTGTTGAGAGCACAGGACGTGTATGTGGCGGTGCAGCTGTGGCGGTGCAGCTGTGGTGGTGCAGCTGGTGCCGCTGACGCCTTGCCATGCCATTCTTTAAGCTGACTGCAGAAACTCCTATCAATAATGCTTAATCTAATACTGCAATAACATTGTGATGGCCATCTCCCTCTTCCCCTCCCCCCACCCCGCCGCCCTTGTGCAGGTACACCTTCCTGGTGTACAACGGCAGCGTCAAGTACTGGCACGTGTCGCGCCCCCTGCAGCGCGCAGCTATGCGCAAGTATCTGCTGCCCTCCATGGAGCGCGTGATGGCGGTGCTGGACAAGGTGCCGGGGCATGAGGAGTGGAAGGTGAGGGGGAGGGGTGGGCGGGTGTTGGATGTGTGTGGGGTGAGTACCTGCTGCCCTCCATGCAGCGCGTGATGGCGGTGCTGGACAAGGTGCCGGGGCATGAGGAATGGAAGGTGAGGAGTGTGTTTGTGTGTGTGTGGGATGTCTTAGGGGTGAGGCTTGGGCGAGTGGGGAGGCAGGGAAGGGTGAGACTTACAGCGGCAAAGATTTAGAAGGAGAGGATGTATAGAGGCTGCAGCGGAGTGCAGGGATGGGGCTACAAAGTGGTGGAGGGCATCTTGTACCAGCATTTACGAAGGAACAATAAGACACACTATGTTTGGCGCAAGCTCATTCGACCCTGAAACGTTTTGGTGCTAGACACTCATCCTTGTTGTAGCCCTTGACTTGCATCCTGTCCCAACAAGAGCTGTTGCCCAGCCCAGAACGCCCTTCTGCCTGAGAGCGCAGGTGCAGAACCTCATGGCGCTGGCGCTGTGCCAAAACGAGGGCGGCAAGCCAGAGGAGACACCCAAGACGCTGCAGAGGGCGTACGACATGGCGGTGGCGGCGGGGCCGGCGGTCAGGAAAGGGGTGCTGCTGTCAGTGGCGTCGCTGCAGGTGTGTTGGTGTGTGGGCTTTGGCACATAGCCGCATCGCCGGTGGAGAACCTGTTTGTATGAGGAGGGGGAGGTGGGGCACAGCAATACGCAGGAGGTGATAGAGATGAGATGGTCAGATGCAATAGGGCGAAAAGAGCAGGCACAGCTGGTACTGCCAATTCTTAAATGACAAACAGCTGAAGAGGGATGTGCATGTGGGCGTGACGTCAAGTGCGTGAGGCTGCCGTGGGTGTGGGTGCAATGCTCCTCGCAGCCTTTGGCAGCTTTCTCCTCCTCCCACACTTCCTAACCCCGGTTCCATACCCTCGGCAGGTGCACCTTGCATCTGAGGGGGGCGCGGGTGCGGGCAAGGGCGTCAAGACGGCGGTTACCCCCAAGACTCCTCCAGCGGCAGCCAAGAGGGGTGGTGCGGCAGCAGGGGCGGCAGGAGTGGCACTGGATGAGGAGGGGGCCATGCGCATGATACAGGTGCGCAGGCCTGGTTACTTTATGGTTGGTACAGAGGGTAGTGTCATTAAATCTTTGCAGAGTGGTGCATGAGCGGCGAGACCAAGCTGAATCTTCCAAATGGACCTTCCTGCCGGATGCTGACTGTCAGCTGTCCCTCTGCTTACATGCCCCCCTCTCCTCCGCTGTCCCTGTCTCCACTGCCTCTCCCCTTGTGCCCCAGCCCCCACTCCCCTGACCCACCTTGCCCACACCCCACGCCCCTCCCTCTTCCTCCCAGGCCATGTTGACCAACAACTCTACATTTCTCTTCCTCCCACTTACATCTCTTCTGCTTCCCCTGCCTTTACGCCTCCCCACTTGCACCCCAGCTCCTGCTCCTCACCCACCTTGCCTTTCCCCCTCCCTCTTCTCCCCAGGCCGTGTTGACCGGCAAGCCCGACCTGGCGGCCGCTGAGCAGCAGCTGAGGGAGGCAGTCGCCAAAGTAGACCCTAACCCCGAGGGTTCAGCCAAGGGCGCCAACCTCATGCCGGTGGCCAGGGCGGCGTGGGCGGCGGCGGTGCTGGGCCTCCCAGAGCTAGCGGAGAAGTGAGTGGAGGGTGACCTTGCGTGGCTGTGTGTTAGATTCAAGGTCAGGTAGTCCAGTCACACCGAGCAGCTACCACACCCATCAGACCCTCCTTCCCACACTCCCTCCTGTGAAAACTGCATCCCACACTTCTCCACCGCCCTTCTCCTCCGCTCCCAACTCCTAGGTGGTCAAGTCCTGCCTCTGGCCCTCAGGACCTGTCCCCTCCCCGCGCTCATCAGCCCCGCAGCCCCCCCCGGTCAGCACACTGCGCCCCAAACCACTCCTGTCCCATCCCTACGTGGTCCAGCCGTGCCGCTGCCTCTCAGGAGTTGCCCCCGCCCGCCCTACCAGCCCTTCCTCCCTAAACTCCCCCCTCTTGACCCCCCACTCCTAGGTGGTCCAGCCGTGCCGCTGGCTCTCAGGAGCTGTCACCGCGTGTGTGGAGCGACATGGCGCGCATCCTTGTGGGCCTCAAGGCGGTACCGGCGGCTGCGGTGCAGAACGTGGAGCGCAGCGCACTGCATGCGCACACACGCGTCATGGAGCAGCTAGAGGTGTGGGAGAGGGTGTAGGGGAAGTTGTGGGGTAGGAGTTGTGTGCGGACGGAGGTTTGGGGCAGAGATTTGGAGCGAGGGGTTGGGTGAGAGGTGTGTGGGGGAGGTGGCGTGTGAGAGGTGTGTGGGGGAGGTGGCGGGG
>JAWZTI010000360.1:19793-32812 GCA_039880955.1 Chlamydomonas urium | reverse complement strand
GGGGGCGGCAGCTGCCCCGAAGCTGCTGGTCTTTGCGCACCACATCGACGTCATGGATCGTATCGCCGCGGCGCTCGGCGGCTACGAGGACGCCGACGGGGGCGACGCCACGGGCGGCGGCAGGGGCGGCGGCGGCGGAGTGGAGGAGGGGGCGGGCGAGGAGGGCGGGGGCGGTGAAGGAGGCGAGGGTGGGACAGGGACTGGCGGCGCATGGAGAGGTGTCGGGTATGTGCGGATTGATGGGTCGCATGACATGCTGGCCCGGCGGCAAGCTGTGCGCTCCTTCAGGGACAACCCGCAGGTGAGGGGTGGTGGTGGGTGTGCGGCTATGGTAAAGCACAATTCGCAGGTGAGGGTTGAAGGCGGTGGTGAAGTGCTTCCAGGACAATCCACAGGTGTGGGGTGACGTTGAAGGTGCGGTCCTTTACAGGTGTGAGGTGAAAGAGGCAGGGCACTTCTTCAGGGACGACTGCAGGTGAGGGCCAAGCGGCGGCAGTAGGAGAGTGTTCAGGCATGATCCGCAGGTGAGGGCTGAACGGTGGATGTGGGAGGTTCTTTAGGCATGATCTGCAGGTGTGAGGTAACAGCAGCTTTGTGACAACCAGCAGGTGAGGGTGGCAGCGGCGGCAGCAGCAGCTACCAGCGGCAAATCGTACTGCACAGAGCGTCGCAGCAGGCAAAAGGATATCAGGGAGCGAGGTGAAAGGAAATCAGGGTTATGCGGGGCATAACTTATGCGTTGCGTGACCCAGCTTTCAGTCACTTTACCTCAGCGTCAGCGCTTGAGAAACCTTTGCACCCTCCCTGCCCACCTCCCCCTGCCCCGTCACCTCCCCACCCCGTCCCCCATGTCCTCTGCCTCCGCAGGTGCGTGTGGCCCTGCTCTCCATCACTGCCGCCGCTGTCGGCCTCGACTTCAGCAGTGCAAGTGCGGTGGTGTTTGCGGAGCTGCCCAACGAGGTGTCGCTGGTGCGGCAAGCAGAGGACAGGGCCCACAGGAAGGGCCAGAAGCACGCCGTCAACGTGTACTTCCTATGTGCTAGGTGACACGAGGGAGGGAATATAAAATGCAGGTTGAAATATTTATTCTGGTGTCATGAGTTGTGTATGAAATTCCTCACTGCGCTGCCTTCTCCCTCAACATGCTGCCTCCTGCCTCATCCTGCCATCTCCTTGCACATTATGCTGCCTCCTCTCCTGCACCGCTCCCCTCTCCCCCGCTCCCCTCTTCCCCTCACAGGGGCACCAGGGACGACCGCCGCTGGCAGCGACTCATCACCAGCCTGCTCAACATCCTCATCTTGTCTCCTCCCTTGCACCGCTCCCCTCTTCCCCTCACAGGGGCACCTGGGACGACCGCCGCTGGCAGCGCCTCAGCACCAGCCTGCTCAACATCACGCAGGTCCACGACGGCCCGGAAGCTGCCGCGCAGCTGCCTCCGCCGCCGGTCACACATCCGCCCTCAGGGGCAAGCTCACACCCGCCTCCCGACGGTGGCGCGGAGGGAAACGGTCCAGGTCTGAACCCTGTGGTTCAGGCTCAGGGCGCTGGCCAGGCTGGCGCCGGGGGTTCCCCGGGGTGGCATGGGTCAAGTGCGAGGGCAGGGGCAGGGGCGAGGCATGGGGCAGCCGCCATGCAGGGGTTGGTTGGAGCGGTTGCTGGCCAACAGCGCGCGGGCGGGCTGGTGGTCGACGCTGTGCTGGATGTGGACAGGTCAGCGACTGGGGTTCTGAGGGTTGTGGCACAGGAGGTGGTGCACAGGGGCTCAGGAGGGGGCTCAGGAGGGAGCGCACACGCTGCGCAGGCTCAGGAGCGGGGACAGCAGGGGCAGCAGCAGCTAGCCGCCAGCAACCCAGCCAATGCCGCAGCAGCCACCGCCACTGCGCCTGGGGCCGCAGCCGCCGCAGCCACTGCCCCTGGTACTGCCGCAGGCGCCGCCACTGCCGCTAGCGCCGCTGCATCTGATGCCACAGCTGTGGGCGATGCAGACATTGCCGCTGCTGGCACTGACGCCGTCGCCACTGCCGCTGGTGACGCCACTCACACCCCCGCTGCTGCTGACGCTGCCGCCGCCACTGCCGCTGGCGCTGCTGCAGCCGACGCCACAGCCGTTGGCGCCAGCGCCACTGCCGCTGCTGGCGCCACTGCCGCTGTAGCCGATGCCACTGCTGCTGCTGACACCACTGACGCCCACGCTGCTGACGCCGCCACTGACGCCGCCGCTGGTGCCGCTGCAACCCCCGGTACGCCCGCCTCCGAGCGTGGCCCTACGCCGCTGCTGCCGATCTTCTCGCCGGGCTTCATTTCCCCGCACCACTTCTTCGAAGCCACGTCCACCCCCAAGTCATATCCACGGCCCCCGGGCATCGGCAACGACCCTACCCCAGGCTTCACCGCTGTGGCCATGCCTGACACCGCGGCATTCCACACTAGTACAGGACTGGCAGGTGTGGCCGTGCCTCATACCACGACAAACCACAGTAACTCAGGCTTTACCGCTGTGGCCATGCCTGCCACGACGGCGATGCACACTACCCAAGGATTGCCGGGGACTGGCCTTTGTACCCACACCGCAGCTGGCACAACTGGCATGGCCCGTCACGATGCTGCGCCAAACACCACAACTGCTGCTGAGGTTGCTGCAAATGCTGCCCCTGACCCAGCAGTTGGTGGCACGCTGCTACCTGATGGCGCGATGAGCCCCTGCCCTGACACTCCCGCCTCCTCTTTAACCATTGGCACGGCGGCTGAGTCACCAGCGAGGGCAGCAGGAGCAGCAGAGGAAGCAGGGCCAGCAGGAGCAGCAGGGCCAAATGGGGTCATCAGGGCACCCCCCTCAGCTCCTTTACCTGTACTGCCTTCTGCTGCTGTAGCCAAAGCAGGCTCGCCGCACCCCTGGTCGCAGCCTCTGGAGCTGCCCACACAGCTGCTTCGCCACACGTTCCCCCAACCGCCACCTCACGCCTGCCCTCAACCGCCACCCGACGTTTCCCCCAAACCGCCAACCCACGGCCCCCTCCAACCGCCACCCCACGCCTGCACCCAGCCTGCCCAGGCAGATCTCGAGTCAGACCTCGAATCAGATTTGCCCACTGTGTGGTTTGAAGTGAGCGCTCACAGTGGGCGAGTGCACCTTCACATCCTGCCAGATGGCACGCGACCCTTGGGACTGTCCCTTCCCTTGGAGGCGCTTCTGTGTGGGACCCAGAGGAGGGGAGCAGCTGCCGGGCAGGTGCTGGTGACGATGCCGGGGGGCGGGGCNNNGGGGGAGGAGGAGGAAGAGGAGGAGGAGGACGGGGCGGAGGCGGAGGAGCAGAGGCGGGTGCTGCAGGTGCAACTGGTGGACAAGTACTTGGAGAAGCAGCGCCTGCAGCAACAGCAGTGGCTGCAGGACCAACAGCTGCAACAGCAGCTGCAACAATCTCTGCAACAACAGCGGCCGGCAGCGGCGCAGCTGCAGACGGAGCCTGTTGCTGCCAATGTTGCTGCTGCCCTGTCCACTTCCCCGCGGCACCAACTGCCGCCGCAGCAGCAGCAGCAGCAGGCAGGAGACTTCAAGTCTCCAATTGTCATCGCAGCCACTGATGCCACAGCAACTGCCAATGACAGCTCAGCGCCCGCAGGCGGCACCTGCAACGCCGAATCCGCCGTCCCTGCATCCGCCCCGACTGCTTCCAGCGGGCCCTCGGCTGCTGCTCTGACGTCTGCCCCCGCCTGCGCCCTAGCCTCCGCCCCAACCGCCTCAGCTGCCTTTGCAACTGCCCCAACCACCTTGGCTGCCCCTGCAGCCACCCCCCAGCTTCGCATCAGCTTCCTGGGGCCATTTGGGCTTGTCAGCCTGCCCCCGCGCCTAACCGCCGAGTGGTTGGGTGACGCACTGGAGGAGGCGAGGGCGTTTGCGAGGGACTGGGTGCAGCAGAGAGCCATCGTGTGCCACAGGCTGCAGGGCAAGGTACTGTCCGGCAATCTGCAGGTGAAGGGGGGGAAATAAAGAAGGGTGGTAAGCCTATGCAGGGTTATTCATGGGGCTGGGACTGGGTGCAGCCGAGAGCTATCGTGTGCCACAGGCTGCAGAGCAAGGTACTGTCCGGCAACCTGCAGGTGAGGGGGGGAAATAAAGAAGGGTGGTAAGCCTATGCAGGGTTATTCATGGGGCAGGGACTGGGTGCAGCAGAGAGCTATCGTGTGCCACAGGCTGCAGAGCAAGGTACTGTCCGGCAACCTGCAAGGACAGCGGTAAGCTCATGCAGGGCTACTGATAGGGGTGGGCATGGATGCAGCGGGGAGCCATAGTGTGCTTCAGGGTGTATACGACTGTATCGTCGGGCAATGTGCAGGTGGGCAGAGTGCTGTCCTAGCACTTGATCGGGAATGTTCAGCAGATGAGGACGCAGGGGCAAGGAAAGGCGTCGCAGGCTGCGGCAGAGGGCTCGGGGAGGAAGGGCAGCCCTGAGTTCTTTGCTTTTTAAAGGAGGTCTGAGTGTTCAATAAACTTCACCTCATGAGCATAACCCTCCTATGGCCTGCACCTGCGCCCCACCCTGCTGCCTGTTCAGGACGCCATCGAGACTGCAACAGCCGAGGCGGCGGCGGCAGGTGCTTATGGCAGCAGCACTACACGCTACGTACAGGATGTTGCCGACCCCACACCTCCCCCTGGCTCCGAATGGAAGACCGTGAGGGTCAGGTGGCGCTGGCGGGGCAGCAGGGGGGTGCCAGCAGCAGCCAAGGCAGGCACGGCAGCAGCAGGGATGGCGGTGCCAGCGACAGCGGTGACGGAGGCAGCGGGTACGGCGGCAGCGGCAGGGGCTGATGGTGTGGGAGGTGTGGGGGCGGGTGTGGACGCGGGCGACTTGAGGGAGTACCGCCAGGCCTTTGACCTCACCTCTGGCGCGCGGCTGTGCCTCAACTGTAGCAGGCAGGTGTCGGACTGCAGGTGAGTGCGGCAGCAGGCAGGGGTCTGAGGGAGGGGTGAGCCACAGGCCTGAGCAGGTTTTGCGCATAGGGTGGCGGTGCAAGTGACAGGCGATGAGGTATGGAAGCATGCACGCATGTGCCTTGGCAAGGGGTAGGAGAGGGGCACAAACCAGACAAAGAGAACTGAGGGGTAGCAACAGGATTTCTTCAGCTCAAGGGGTTAGGAACGCGCAGACAGGAGCAAGCCTGTGTGGGAGGACTCAACATTATGCACACACTTCCTTATCTGCTGCCTTGTGTGTGGACACTTGCTTGACGGCATCGATTCAACCGGAGGCATCCATTCAAAGGCTTTCCCCCTTGCTGTGCTCTACAGCCTGGCCCCGGAAGCAACACGAGACACCTTGCGCTTCCTGTTCTGCCTACCTGTACGTGAAGATGAGCTGCTGACCAATGTTGCCCAACATCCTCCCTCGCTCTCCACCCCACAGCCTACCACCCGAAGCAGTCCTGGACACCTCGCACTTCCTGTTCTGCTGCCCCGCCTGCGAGTCCAAGTACTACCTGAAGGCCTCGTCTGGGGCCATGAGGAGGGCGCTGGGCAAGCTGGAGCAGGGCGTGTGCACCCTGTGCAAACTGGACTGTAGGGCGCTGGTGCGGCAGCTGCAGTGCATCCGCTACAAGTCAAAGGACTGGCTGTCCAAGAGGTGAGGGAGGGGGGGCGAGGGACAAGGGAAGCTAGATTTCTCAAGCTTCTCCTCGGTAGTGCTTCCTGCTGTTGTTGTTGCTCCCCATGCTCCCCTTGACCTCTCCCCTTTGCTGCTCCTGACAGGCAGGCGGTGGTGGCCCGCTTGGCCCCCACCCTGGCCACAGGCAAGGGCCCCTTGCGGGGGATATGTGAGCGCCTGGTGTTGACGCCGACCGAAGGCAACGCCTGGCACGCAGACCACATCCGTGCTGTGTACCAGGGAGGGGGGCTGTGTGACCTCGAGAACCTGCGCACGCTGTGCGTGGCGTGCCATCACCACGTCACCATGCAGCAGGTGGGTGCTCAGTGCAGGGTGCACGGGGCTCAGTGCAGGGAAGCAGTGTGGAGGCTGGGTGCGTATGCGGCAGGTGGGTGATTGGTGTAGGGTGGGGACACTTGGGCTGAGGGCTGCTGGGGGCCTGCAGGGTGCAGGGAGGCAGTGCGGAGGCTGGGCGCACATGCAGGATGTGATGTGCAAGCTGAACGTTCATACAGGTGCGTATGCAGGGTGTGATGTGCTAGCTAAACTTTCATACAGGCTGTGAGTACATGGCATGAAGGCGCGAGGAAGCAAGCGGTATCCCCTGCATGCACTCAACAACCACGCATACACTGCCCCGCCACACGACACAGCACTGCTTCACCGTACACGACCGCTTGGCGCATCTTGCAGGTCACCCGGCAAGCGCCTTGAGACATATGTGTGTCTGTCGGGCCTCTGTATTGTGTGAGCGCACCCGTAGATCCATCGCGCGCAGGTCAGGAGCATGCCTGAGGTTTGCCGTCTGTCAGGTTGTTTGTTACGGCCATGCCTTGCACTCCCTCATATGCCATGCAGGTAAAGGAGCGCGCTGCAGAGCGCCAGCAGCGCCAGCTGCGCACCCACGACATACGCAGGTTCCTGTCACCTCCCCAGGGGGCAGCGGGCAAGGCGCAGCACCGGCGGCCGGGGGCAGTGCCAAAGAGGTCGGCGGCGCTGGCGCGTGCTGTGCTTGTGCTGAGCGATGAGGAGCGGGAGGGGAGGCAGGAGGCCGATGGGGAGGGCGGGGAGGGTGAGGTGAGGGCGGCGGGCGGGAGGGGAAGGGGACGCAAGAGGGGCAAGGACGTGGCGGGATCCGACAGGGGGTCTGCGCAGGCCAGGGGGGAGGGTGAGGACAAGTGCAGCAAGCAGAAGCGAGCGAAAGTGCAAGGGGGTAAGGCCCAGGTTGTGAAAGCGGGTGAGGTCAGCGGCCTGGTCAATGGCGAGGCTGGTGTGGAGGGTGTGGACGGTGTGGGGAACGTGGCAGCTGCTGTGGCCTCCGGAGGTGCTGCGGCTGGGGGTAGGGGCCGAGGCAGGGGCAGGGGCAGGGGTGGTGGCCGCAGGGGTAAGGGGCCAAGCAAGGGACAAGCCAGCAGTGTCTTCGCTGCCTTTGCCGCGCCGCCGCGGGGCGGAGCGAAGCGTAAGGCGATCGGTCACATCACCGAGCGGCCGATTTCTATCCTGGAGGAATCTTCCTCTGACGGCAGCGCAGCTGCGGCAAGAGGCAAGGGAGGGGACGGCGAGGGCGTGCTGACTCGGCCCGCACGGAAGAGGGTCAAAGCTGGTCAATCCTTGGCTGGTCAAACCTCGGCTGGTCAACCCTTGTCGCGGCCAAGGTCTGAGGCTGGGGTCAGTGATGGAGGTGGGGCGAGGCCAAGCGTTTCCGCCGCTGGGTCGTGCGCCGTGGGGAGCCTTCTGGGAGGCGGGGCAGGGCAGCGGCTTGCACAGGGGAGCGGTGTTGCCAGTGGGGCCGGCAACGCGTGGGAGGACAGCCGGCTGGACGGGAATGGCAGCCCGCAACAGCCCCCGCAACAGGGGCTGCAACAGCCTGAGGCGCAACAGCCGTTGTCGCAGCAGCCCCTGCGACAAAAGGGCTTGCAGCGGTCGCACTCGTCGTCGCCCTCCCCGGCGCGCTCGCTGACGCAGCGCCTGGCCGCCCTGCTGCAGCAGCGCCATGATGAGGCCATCACCTCAGGCCTCAGGCTATGCGCCAGCCCCTCGCCGTCGCCGACGCCTTCGCGGCCCCGTCGCCACCCCGCCGCCGCCGCCCTCAAGCCTGCCCATGGTGGCTCTGCGCCTGCGCCTGCCCCTGCACCTGCGGCTGTCCCTGTTCATACAACAGGGCCTGTACCACCTCTGGCCTTCTGCCCCGCCTCAGTCCCAGCCTCCCCCACCGCCCTCACGATGGCGCCAGCGCTCAGCCCTGCCGTTGCTGAGGGCAACGCTGCCCCAGGCCCTGCCCTAGACACAGCTGTGGCAGCTGTTGAGGGCAGTGTGGGGCCGGGGGGGGTAGCGGCGGCAGCGGCAGGCACGGAAGCTGCTGCTGCGGCGCCCATGGCCCACTGCCGTGCTCAAGCTGCAGCAGCCCCTGAGGATCCAGTGCCGGGCTGGGGGCGGCGAGGTAGAGCGGGAGGCAGGGGCCAGGGCCAGGGCTTGGTCAACCAGTCGCGCACTTGGGGGGCCCGTGCTGACGCTGAGCAGCGCACTGCCGGCGGCAGCGCTACCGCTCCTGGCAGTGCTGCCGGCACCGCTCACCGCACTTCTGCTGCTCCTGGTGTCTCTGCTGGTGGTGAATACGGTACAGCTGCTGGTGGTGGCAGTACAGCCGCTGCTGGTACTGCTAGTGGTTGCACTACTGGCACTGATGCCGCCCACGCTGATTTTGGCAAGGGTGCCTCAGCGGCAGCAGTGGGTGCTGCCCCGACTCATCTCGCAGGGGCTGCTGATCCGAAAGGCGCCGCAGCAACCACGCCAGGGTTTGTTGGGGGTGATTTGAGCCCCGCGGCGCGCCTGAGGCAGCTGCTGCACCCCCGCCGCACACACTCCAACGTCAACTCAGCCTCCTCTGCAGGCGCTGCCGCCTCTGGGCCAGGGGCGGGGGCGGGGCCAGGCAGGCCGAGTAGGTCTGGCCTGGCGGCACTGCTGCCCAATGCACCACTGCCTCCTGGATACCAGGGGACATGCAGCGGCGGCTGGGGCAGGGGCGGCCAGGCAGGGGCCGAGGCATCAGTGCACGGCCACTCGGCTGTCGGGCCAGCGGCAGGAGGTAGGGCTGAGGCTGAGGTGGAGATCATCTCGCTGCTAGACTCAGACTCGCAGGCATCTAGCGCCCTGAGGTGACGCGTTCCTCAAGCCTGTTCAATAACAATGCCCTAGTCTGTTTCTGAAGTGAACCGTTTGGAAGATCGCCGCTGCCTGCTGCTGTAAGTAGAGGGGCTAGCATTGCCCAGTCCACAACCCACACCCCAGCAGGGGATGCACTTATTCTTTCTCCTCTTTCAAAGCATGTGGGGCTTGGAAAGCAGCTCAGGTAATCCCCGATTTTCCCAGCAGGCTGGTGGGTGCCATGGTACTGTCTGTAAGGCAGCAAGTGCGTGATGTGTCCGTACCATTGCAAACAGAAAACCAGTGTGCACATTGACATGAAGAGTCAGTGGTCAAACGGCGTCAAAAATCTTTGCAACTGCCATGAGCAGTGTCATGTGCCTTAATGTTGGCGAACATCTGTCTGCACATAGCGGAAAGCAAGTGCACATTCCGGTTCCTAGTTGGGAGCTGCCTTGCAAATAGCCGCTGGGCTGCTGCTATGCACCAAGTGGCGTTGAACAGATGACAACACCGCCGCATAACGCCTTGTTTTTGTGCCATGACACTGTCAGCTGAGCCCCTACTGCAATCAGCAGCCCCGCAAGCCCTGTTGTCGATGAGCGCAGCCAGGTTGAGCCCTGGTGGCACTTGCTATGCCCGCAAGCATCACAACTTGAAGGCTTTGATTGCAGTGTGCCAATGTTGAGGCACAGCCCAGGAGCCCTAGCCAAGGCAGCCACCCTGTGTCTGCTGTCTCAATATGACGCAGCTGGGTGCTGTGGCCCTTGCTGCCCTCTATCCCCTGTATCAACGGCCCCCATCTCTATGTCACACAGTTGAGTGCTTCAGTCCTGGCTGCTGCCTTATGCGGGCCGGCCGCCATCCAGGTTGTCGTAGTAAATGCGCTTGGTGCCGTCCATGTTGCCGTAGCGCCCTGGCCGCACGCCCAGCCTGAGCCTGCAGGGTGATGAGGTTTTCAGGGGGGAAACAGTCATGGGCATGGTGCTGTGGCCAGGTAAAGGCAGGGGGGGGGGAGATCGAGGCGGGAGGCCGTGTGTGGATGTGTGGGTGTGTAGGGCAGGTGCAACCGGGGGCCATGTAACTGCAAACCCTACCAGGCAAGGTAGAAGCAGTGCAGGTGAATGTTGCGTGCTGGTGGATGCAGAGCTGTCAGGGGATGTGGCGCGACTTTGCATTGTATGGATGCTGTTGGGTTGCACAACGCTCGCTGGTGTTGACATCTGCAGCTGGCGCCAATGCTGCTGCTGGTGTGAGCCCTGAGTCCATGTGATGCGTGCGCAGTGCGCTATCATGCATGCTGGGGACATGACGGTTCTGCTGCTGCTGCTCCACCAGCGCAGCGCTGTCGCACCTGAGGTTGGGAGGGTTGTAGCGGTCCGGCGGCATGCCCTCTGTGCCCCAGAACGCCAGGTTGAAGGAGAACATTGCCAAGTGCATGCTTGCCGCCGCTGCCGCTATCCACTGGTCTCTTTGCCTGTTCCATGTGAGGTTGCGGTTGGCTGCCCGGACATCCGATTGCGTGCTGAGAGTGTGCCCGGGGTACTTGGCTGCGTCGTGGCGCATGACTAGCCAATCCACAGGCACCTGCGCTCCGTGCACAGACACAGAGCGCGATGACGCACCCTCATCCGTCCCTGCCGTCACTGGTTGAGAGCTCATCCTGCTGACGGCCTGATGAATTGCTTGCGTTGGAGTTGCAAGCGATGGCCCATGTGTGTGAACATGCCCACACTGTTTTACTTGGGAGGTCGCGATGCTACAGAAGTAGCCCTAGCTTCGCCAGGATGCAGCGCTCAGCCGTGCCGCGGGGGATGAGGTGCGATCCCAGGCAGCTCGTTGCAGAGGCGATGAGGGTGTGGAGAGAGGCGCACGTAGCACCTGATCCTGTAGTGCGTGCCTTGCGCTCAACGCAGGTGCAGATCGCGGCCGGCTTCGGCGACGGTCATGAACACGGCCTCGTATGTGGGCATCAAGTCTGCAGGTCAGGGCGGCAGGGCAGCAGCAGCGGGCGCAGCGCAGCGCAGGGCCTTGCCACGCACGCGGAGGGGATGCGCAGCATTGACAAGGCAGCCGCAAGTTGCGCTGGTCTCATGCAGTGGCCCTGAGCACATTCCTCGCCAGGGCTCGTGAGCCACCTGCTGTCTTGCATTTATAGCATGACCTCATGCCGCGTTCTCTGCATGTCATGCCTCACCCTACACAGGCCAGATGCAGCGGGTGGCGAAGCAGTCGGCGCAGGGCTTCTGGCACACTGTCAGCAAGCAGATGGCAGCTGGCAGGTGCGTGCGGATCCAGCGGCACACATACAGACCGCGCATTGCATGGGCATCACAGCGCACAGCTGTGGCATGGGATTGCACAGGAGCACAATTGGGTGGTGGCGAGCGGACTAGCTGCTTATCCTCTTGCTCAGCTCACTCAGCGGGGCTTGTTACCGTCGGCAGCATTTTGAGCAGGCAGCTGTTGCATGAGCGGCGACAGCTGCGGTTGGGACATCAGCAGCTGCAGCGGCAGGGGCAGGGACAGGAGAACAAAGAGCATGTCCCTGTGCTTCTCACTGTGCCCTGACATTCACAGGGGGATAACATGGCCTTGCCTCAGGTCCTTGACCATGACACACAACCCAGCTGCCTTCAGCAACAATGGCCATTCCCGTCCTGCCCCCTGCCGATCCTCCTGCCCATTCCCTGATTCGTGCGTGCATGAGCAGGCGCTCCAATGCCCCCACCCGCAAGGTGACGACCATGATGCCTGTGTCAGTACCCAAGGTCCTGGTCCGGCCACCAGGGCAAAGACAGTCGGAGTGGGTGGACCTGTGGGAGGCATACGTAAGTGCAGTTTTCTCAGATGAGGGTGATTGATGGCATAGGTGAAGGGCACTGGTGGTGGTGAGGGCACAGGCAGTCGAAGTGGGTGGACCTTTGGGAGGCATATGTAAGTGCATGGACCGCAGATGGGGGTGATGGGCGGGGTGGGTGAGGGGCAGTGGGTGTTGCAGCAAGGACAGCTGGAGGACATTGGTGGTGAGAGCACAGACCGCTGTAGTGGGTGAACCTGTGGGAGGCATTTGGAAGTGCAGTTTACTCAGATCGGGTTGATTGAAGGGATGGGTGATGGGCACTGGTGGTGAGAGCAAGGACAGTCGGAGTGGTGAGAGCAAGGACAGTCGGAGTGGTGAGAGCAAGGACAGTCGGAGTCGGTGGACCTGTGGCAGGCATATGTAGGTGCATCCACCTGGTTTTGCACAAGGGTGGCGGGCAGAGGACGTGAAAGCTGACAGGGGAAAAGGGTAGGGCAGTGGGACAGTGTGGACTGCGCGAGGCATGCGCTGTTTGGTTCATGGCGCCAGTGCCCATGTCGCTGTTGCACTTGCTTCTCAGAATTCAAAACCCCAACCGTCATCCCTCTGCCTGCCCTCACTCACCACATGCCTCACCTCACCCTGCCCCCTTCCCTGATTCACTCTCAGACCTACAACAAGGTGGTGTTCATCAATGAGCCAATCACCTGCCCTCTCACCTGCCTTTCCTGTCCCTCCCCTTGTTCACTCTTAGACCTACAACAAGGTGGTGTTCATCAAGGAGCCTATCACTGAGGAGGTGGCCAACCAGAATATTGCCCTGTCACTGTACCTAGACTCCGTTGACAACAAGCGCCTCTACTACTGGCTCAATGTGCCAGGTGGAGAGGTGCGTACGGCATGGGCCAGAGGTGGTGTTTTAGGTCTGGGTGACGTTGGCTGTGGTGACGAAGGGGTGAGTGCCATGGGCTAGGAGCCGTGGGCGAGGGCTGCAGGGGAGGTGGGGTAGTCTGGGTGATGGGATGAGTGCCATCAGCAACAGGGCTGTATGCTGGAGGTGTTGTGTGATCAGCCCAACTGGCCCCAGTGTTCCTCTGCTAGTGTGACACACCTGACCCTGTATCCCCCCTGGTTGCCTGTGCAGGTTGTACCCACCCTGGCGCTGTTTGACACCATGCAGTACATGCGCAGCAAGACGGCGACAGTTTGCTACGGCATGTGCCTTGGCATGGGTGGCTTCCTGCTCACGGCAGGAGGCGAGAAGGTAGGTTCAGCGCGTAGGGGAGGGTGAGAACTTCTCTTTGAGAAGTGAGCGGCATTCGAGCTTGGGAAGGGAATTCAGGTGATTGTGTGCAACAGTATGTGCCTTGTCATGGGTAGCTTCATGCTCACGGCAGGAGGAGACAAAGTGGGGTTGGGGGGCGGGC
>JAWZTI010000360.1:4315-16319 GCA_039880955.1 Chlamydomonas urium | reverse complement strand
GGGTGAGGTTGAGGGACCTGGAAAAGCGACATAATTGGGCTGCAAGGAAGGTCTGGGCCTCATCTACCAGCAGTATGGTGGGTGAGGTCAGGAAGGGGAGGGACAGGGTGAGGTTCAGGGACCTGCATAAACAACATGATTGGGGTGCAAGGGGAGGTCAGGACGCTCATCTACCAGCATTATGGTGGGTGGCACCGGGAAGGGGGGAAGCCGGGGTGGATGAATGCTATGCTTTTGGTGGCTGGAGGGGAGCAGAAGACAAAATGGGGCGCGACCTTTGTTCCATCTTTGCCTCACGATCTTGCCTCACGATCTTGCCTCACGATCTTGCAGGCCTGCGATCTTGCAGGCCTGCTACTGCCCCAGTGTCGTCCCACCCTCTGCCCGATCTTGACCTGAGCTGCCTTAGGCTCGGCATGCCCTCACGCTGCCCTCACAGCAGGTATCGCAAGCCCGCCAAGCCCAATGTCAAACCCCACAAGCCCATACCTCCCGCCTCGTACCGCAGGACCTCCCATCGCACGATGTCCACCCCTCCTCCCTCCCCACGGCCTATAGCTCGCTGCGGCCGCCTGATGTTGCTCCTTCCGCTGTTCCCTGCCGCCCACCACAGGCCCTCCACCGCCTGATGTTCACTCCTACTACTACCACGCCTCTAAAAGCTTGCCTGCTGCCGCCCAATGTTCACCCCTCCTCCGCTCCCTGCCACCCACCACAGGCCTGCCACCAACTCAGCTGATCCCCGCCACTTGCTGCCCCCTGCCTCCCTCCTGCCTCTTCCCTGAGACCTGCAGCAGTAGGTGTCGACCCCCACCATCCTCTGCCCCTCCCTCCCATCTGCTATTGCAGGCCTGCCATCGCCTGATGTTCAGCCCTCTCCAACTCGTCCACCTGGAACTGGCCTGCTGCCGCCTGATGCTGTCCCCTCCTGTACTCCCTCCTACGACCGCAGGCCTGCCACCCCCCGAGCCCTGGGGCACGCGCAAGATCCCGCGCACAATCACATACCAGCGCAAGCGTGCCAACCGCCGCATTCTGAATGAGGACGAGTTTGTGTCGATGCTGCACGAGTTTGGCGACGTCAAGGTCGTAGAGTACAACGAGACGTCCTCACTGTACGAGCAGCTGCTGCAGATGCGCGACACCGGGGTCTTCGTGTCGGTCCACACCTCCAACCTGGCCAACGCGCCACTGCTGCAGCCTGGCTCGGCAGTGGTCGAAATTATCCAGCGCAACTGGCATTGGAACGGCCTTGATACAAGCTTCCGCGATCAGACCATTACCATGGGTGATATACACCACTATGCTTGGCGGGCGCAAAGGCTGAACGAGACGTTCTACTTGTATGACCGTGACTTTGTCAAGGTTGCGCACTGGCCGCCCGAGGAGTGCGGCACTGAGGAATGTGTGGAGGCCCACACAAAGGTGGACGTCAAGGTCGACATCCCTGCCTTCCGCGCCCTGCTGCAGGAGCGGCTGCCCGTTGTTTGGAACAACACGCACCCGTACTACGCGCAGTTCGAGTGGCCGCCCTGCAGGGACTTGCCAGCGTAGTACAGTGTGAGTGCAGGGTAGGGTTGTCACCCCCTGGCACCCCGCAGTCAATAGAACTGTGAACACGCTTGAACTAGTGGCTGATTGGACTGGGTGCGAACGTGTGCTCGATTGACCCTGCCTACGCGAGGGCCACAATGCATCTTGAGATACAACTAACTCAGCCCTGACGGCCCCTGTTTGACCCGAGTCGAGTGGTGACTACAGCCAGGGCAGGGTTATGCAGGGCAAGACAAGGCAAGACAAGGCATACCTGTTTTTATACATATACTCAACTGGCTAGACAGACACATCCTTGCACAAGCTGTGATGATGACATGGACCCCGGCGCAAGCAAGGCCTCCTTGCGCATTTGTAACAACTCGCATGGTTTCGCTTTGTCCGAAGGTTGATCAAGTGTGCTTTGTGCGCGTCAGGTTACCTAACCCGGCGGCATCCACAGCAGCAAGCCTGGCATCTGCTCAGGCTCGTGTCTTGCTCAGCCGCGGTCGTGCCGACAGTCTGAGGGTTCTGTGTTGAAATTGAGCTGAGTGTGATCTGAGGACTCATCGTTGCGGGCCAGGATGCAAGGTGTGAGGTACAAGCCATGGATTATGGCAGCCAGACTCCAGCTCTGAAGACTTGCAGGCCCCATGGTAGTAATCGGAAAGCAAAGAATGACAGGAAAATGTGGGCGTTGTCTAGCGTCAGCTGCCAGGAGGTGCAGATATACATGTGAAAGCTGCTGAGAATCGTTGCACGAAAGCAATACAACAGCACGCCTCGTTGCGACTTGGCAGATGCAGGACCCGAGCTGCAGGTGGGGTGCTTGCCAAGCAAGCTGTGCTCTGCACACCGCATACACGCCCAGAGGCATGGTGTTTGCTTCTTTGCAAGCCATCAGCCCAGCAACAGAGGCCGTGAGGTTTTGCAGCCACCAGCCACGTTGCTGTCGAAGCGTGTTGCCTAAGCGTCCCACTGGAGCTCTGGACGGAGCTGGATTGAGGCCCAGGCCGAGTCGCAAGCCATCACCTGACAACATAGCGCCGCGTGCAACATAGGCGGGCTATGATAAGCCATGTCACAGAGCCACTGTCACAAGACCCATGCCCTAAGTAGAGTGGCAATGTCAGCCCAGCGGCGTGCCGCTGCTGCTCTTGCAGCATCAAGGTGCGTAGCTTCAAAGGCCAAGCTCCGCGTCAAGCGGAAGGCACACAAGCGCGGTTCCGGCTGTCAGTGACCCCTCACGGCAGGACGCGGTTCGAGGGCCGGCTGAAGGCGACGGGCGGGTCGTTGATGTGGTTGATGTAGAGCGTGTGCACACCCCACAGCCTGCAAGCAGCGGACCCAACACAGGCATGGGGCGGGGGCGCAGCAGGTCGCAGCAGGTCGCAGCGCTCCCTAATTAGCACTCATTGCTTACTCCGCATGGGCGTTTCTTCGGCCAGAAAGTGATGGTGCAGGGGCGTTGGGCATTTTTGCCATCAAAGGTCCTTACAAGCAATGTAGCTGCACGCCGAGTCACAGCTGGCGTCTCAAGGTTTAGGCATGAGGCAGTGCACAGCCTGGCTACTGTGTTTGCTGGGTGAAGCAACTGAGCATTTTCACTTACCACACGCATGCCAGGAAGCAGAGCAACGCCAGCGCAACAACCAGAGTGTCATTGATTGCTCGCCTGGGCTTCTCCTCGCCGCCAGGCTTGCCAGGCATGTCAATCTGCACAGGTGCAGGAGCAACTGCGTGATGCGCCCAGGCCGTCCCCTCTGGCAGGTTTGTGTGCACATGGGCAATGCATGCAGCACCACCTTGATCATCCCCTCTTTGTTGCGTGCGGCGCTGAATCACACGGCCGGGCCGGGGCCTGGGGTTGCGCGCTGCATTTGGGTCATGTATTCGTGTGTCTACAACGATGCTGCGCTGCAGATAGGCTTCGGTGTTCAATCGCAGTAATAACGCTGCGCTGCGCAGCGCTTTGAGGTGGCGCTGCGCTGCAGACTTGGCAACAGGATCCACACTGATTGGGAGCATATTTGCAATTTCGGATTCGCAAACTGTTCAGCAGGAAATTACAGGTGAGTTTGGGGGCCAGCCACCCTGCACGCCGCAGCAATGCCCCTGCGATCCGCTTAACGGTAAGACTTCTGGAAGCGCGCACGGGCACCGCGACCACCGAACCTGCGCAGCGTGCATGCATGCAAGTGGAAAGCATGAGTGACAGCCTCGCAGGCAAGCAGGCTGTCCATGCACACGTCGCGCCCAACACCAGCAGCACACGACAGCAGACCAGGATGTCCCGCAGCGCTCCATGCATATGCCCTGCCCCCGCCCCCCAGCAAGCCAACACTCACTTCTTGGGCTCGCAGCGCCTGGGGTCGGCTACCAGCAGAGTCCTGTCATACTGCAGCAGGGCGTCCTTGATCTGCTGCTTGCTCTGCTCATCGACGTCTGTGGTTGTCATGGCAAAGGAGGGGGAAACGCCAGGTCAGCTTGGTGCCAAGTTATTGCTGCATGTTGTTGCTGTGGCCTTGGCGGCTCTGCAAAGTTTCTGCGGACTGCTGATGGCCATTCACAGTGATTCTGTCTGGCATGCTGGCTGCATCCATCCATGCATACATGCATGGCCCCGACCCACATTTCTGGAAGAAGGCAATAATGGCCTTGGACAGGGCCTGACGGATGGCTGCAAACAGCAAACAGGGAACAAGCAAAAGACAATTAGTTGGGCATACATCCCAGCATGCAGGCATCCACAACCCATGGTCCCCATGATGATGTGTGCATGGCCACACGCACTGCCCTTCCCCTGCATGGGTGTCTGCACGCACCGTAGATCTGAGAGACCTGGCCACCACCCTTGACGCGGATCCTGATGTCCAGGTTCTTCAGGCGGTTGCGGCCCAGCAGCAGCACCGGCTCGAACGCCTTGAAGCGCAGAATGTCGGGCTGTACCAGCTCCAGGGGGGAGCCTGTGCATCAGCGCAGCAGTGCACAGAGTGAGCGGTGCCGCGCTGCTGAAACACAGATCCATTCTGCTGTGTGAGCCCTGGTGCATGCATGCATGCATGGGCCAGGGCCTGCTGCTGATCCACACCGTTCAGCTTGATGCTGCCGTTGCCGGCCTTGCAGTGAGCCACGGCGACCGCGGTCTTCTGCGCGTAGGGAAAGCGCGGGGTGCCGCATGTTAAGTAGCTGCGTCTCCATGAGCCCGCTTATGAGGCGGCGTCGCGCCGCTGCCATGGCATGCCAGCTCCCTCCGATTAACGCACCTTGCGCCCGAACGTCTGCACCGATTGCTGCGACACCAAGCAGCAACAGGGACAAGGAGGGTGGCCGTCAGTCCCCGCACACACAGCCATGCCCACTGCAGCGCAAGCTCCGTTCTGCAGGCATGGTGGCTGCATGGTGTACCTGCGCCATGGCTAATGCGACTGGCGACTCGCGGGTGGAGGAGAGGACGATGCAGGGGTGGGGGGGGACATATGCGGCGGCTCATACACTCCCCACACCCCGCCAAGTTTTGGCTCAACTTGGCCCCGAGTGGGCGCGAAAGCGGCAGCGATATGGCGTCCTCCTGCAATGCTTAATTGACGAAAGGCGTGCAAGTTTGCAACAAGTTTGGTTGTGCTTTGGCAAGCGCTCATGCTGGCAAAGCTCACTTCCGACGTGATTGCCAATCACTGATTGGTGCCCACGAGCACTCACCGTGCATTGTTCTCAGGCTGGCATGCAGTAGCCCCCATTGGTCGACCTGCGATGGCAACAAGCTGTGGCATCACCAGCGGGTGCTGCAGAGAGCCCTATTTGGGCCAGGGTGTCTGGTCTGTGCCCCGTGGCGTTTGTGGATGTAAGGCCTTCGCATGCGCATGTTTCAAGGCCAACGCCTTGCTACAGGTTGCCCAGAGGTTCATCAAATAGTGTGCCATTTGATCATGTCGGTACTGGTAGTGCATACAACGGCTGAAGGCTGACCCTGACAGGTGCCAAGCCAGCAACAAGAAGTCGAAGCACCCATCAGCACATTATATGCCACCGACAGTAGACTGTGTTCGGGCGTGGTTCATAACAAAGCATAGCAATCCTGACTAAATACTTCATGGATGATGCCGCCAAAACATTATCTTCGTACTCTCCTTCTTTGAAGGTGCGATGGGGTTCAGGATAAGTTTGGGAATACACGCGAAGGTGCCCGCATGGCCGCCGCAGGGAAAAGTGCAGCAGCAACGCCTGGTGGCCGTTGCTGATAGTGAATTCACTTCTGCACCCCTGTGTGCAGCCTCGCGGCAAGTGGTGTGAGTGTTAACACCGCTTGTCAAGGCCGCGTGCATTGCAAGTGCAAACTATAGGCGGAAGTGGGCAGCAAGGGGTGCATAGTGAACCTCAGAGACCATCGCCGCGGCATGCTGTAAGGCCAAATGCAGCAGCATGCAGAACAACCACAGTTCTGTGTCGGGCAACACTTGTCTCCATCACCAAACAAAAACACGTCAACACAAGGGGGTACAACCAGGTTAGTCAGAAGCAGGCCTGCTCTGGTTGCTGCTCCTCTGGTGCGTTGCAGCAGCTACATGCGTGCTGACCAAAGGGAGGGCAGCGCAGAGCGTGGCGTCACGAGTAGCCGTTGTCAGTCGATTGTGCAGGCAGCTGGCGCAAAAGAGGAGTTGGGGTCAGGGTTCTGCGATCTCTCTCTCTTGCGTCATGCTGACGGCGACTCTACCAAACGCGACGGTACTTTGCGTGGCTTCCGGTGGGCTGGCTGTTCCGTCGACGAATGCGTGGCTGTGACGTGTGCTGACGCGATGGCATCCGGCCGGCTCCATGACTTCACCCCCGTCGTCTTGTTGTAGTAAAAAGGCTGCTTGGTCTGCGGATCTCGGAACTCCTTCCAGCCCTCAGGCAGCGGTATCCAAACGCATGTGCGGAAGCCGTCCATGAGCGCCTTGCGGTCCAGCCCTCGGCCAATGAACACTATCTGGTTGATCTTGGGCTCGCCCTCCTTCCAAGTGTCGCGGCACGGGCCATAGCAAATGGTCTCGTGCACGCCCTGAAACACGAACTTCTGGCTCCCATAGCCCTGCGCGTGCGGAGAAATTTGCAACAATTTGCCTATGGGCAACTGCTGCAACCACTGTCGCAATTACTAAATCCAAGTCCAGTCAAGATCTATCAGAGGGCTCAACATGGAGCATCTGTAGAAGGGCCCTGCCCTGCACCTGCCACAATGCATCCTGCCTGACAGCAAGCAGCAATGCTCCCCGAGACAGTTCACAAACCACTGCACCTCCTGCCCAAGCCACACTGCCACCAACGCTCACCTGGACACACAGCACTCCTTTGCATCGGATGATGTCCTTGGCCTTTTCTGACAAAAGGTCTCTCATGTACATGTTGAAGCGGTATTCGTCCATAGGACCCCGCGCGGTGATGGCTACTGAGCTAATGTCACTGAGGTCGTGCAGCTTCTTGCGGTGGCGTTTGGGCTGCCGGTCATTCTACAGGCAAGAGGGGTGGCAGCAAGGGCAGCAGCGTCAGCATGCTGACATGCAAGCGGGCATATACATGCACAGCAGCATGCCAGCTGGTGCTGATGCTAAAAATAGCCTGCCATGCATGCAGGTCATCGGCCAAGGTGTTGTTGTCAGCTGCCATAAATGCACAGCTGCTCGTCCAGCGTCGTCCATCGTGAGCGCTGCGCCTGCTGCTGACCATCAAGTCTGTGCCCCTGCCTGCATGAGGGCGCCTGCCTGGCGCCTGATGCGCACCGCGTTTGGGTTATCTTCGTCACTGTTGTGCTTGCCCTCGTCCAGCGCATGCTTCTGGCCTG
This sequence comes from Chlamydomonas urium, assembly GCA_039880955.1. Classification (NCBI taxonomy): domain Eukaryota; kingdom Viridiplantae; phylum Chlorophyta; class Chlorophyceae; order Chlamydomonadales; family Chlamydomonadaceae; genus Chlamydomonas; species Chlamydomonas urium. The sequence goes on along the minus strand of JAWZTI010000360.1, from coordinate 8,965 downwards.
TATACTTGGGCCTCACCACGTCCTTCACTGTCGAGGTGTCTGCCTGGGCTTCAGAGCTCGGGCCAGGGCCAGCCGCCGCCTCCTGCGCTGCAACCGCTGCAGCTGCTGCGTCCAGCACTGCCCCTGCGGCGCTGGGGCGCAACGAGGACTGCGGCACAGAGCTGCCCGCTGGTGCCAGCTGCTCGTCTTCCGAATCTGAGTCCAGGAAGTTGGGGTCCAGCTGAGAACAGCAGCAGGTGGACAGCACACTTGGTCAGCCATGCAACCCCACAGTCACAGTCATAGTCACACCGCAAGCATGCAGGACATGCGCATGCAACCCAAACCCTCGTCATGCTCACCTCAAGAGCACGGTCAATGGAGAAGGAGTTGATGCCAAGCAGCTTGTCGATGCTGGGTCGCCCATTGGCATCATTCAGCTGGCACTCAATCAACCGTGCCGTCGAGTTGATCTTCCTGACCGTCTCAATCACAATTGCCTTCTCCTCGGCTGTCACCAAGTCAGTCTTGTTGAGCAGGATGAGGTCTGAGAAGGCAATTTGGTGGATCGCCTCATTGATGGCGCCCTCTGGGTGCTGTGCATCCTCAATGTGCTGCATGGGTTGGGCAAAATCAGGGTGCGAGGTGTCAGAACGGCTTTGTGGACAGCGCGCAATTGCCGTGCTGCTTGTGACTGTTGTGCTATGATGTTATAGCTTCCAGGCAGCTTACCTGGCGCAGGTAGCGGGCATCCACGACACACCTGCACAGCGCACAAGGGCATGAGCAGATGCATTGTTTCAGCCTGGAGGCAGTGAATAGTGCCGCACACCCCCATGCATGCATGCACAACCGCCAGCCTGGCAGCGAGCACTCGCTGCTCAGTACGCTTGTGCCCTGCCACCTGCTATTTCATCACTGGCACTGCCCATCAGCTGCTGCTGCTGCAACTGCCCTGCTCACATAATGCTGTCAAGCTTGAAGCGGGACGCGACCCAGGGGTTCGCAAAGAAGGTGAAGGCGACGGGGGCGGGGTCGGCCAGACCAGTAGTCTCCATGATGATGGCGTCGATGGGCTTCTCCCTGCCCCGCGAGCGCCGTTCAATCTCGGCGAACGCTTTTACGATATCCTTGCGAAGTGAGCAACACACACAGCCATTCTCCAGCGACACCAGGTCCTCCTTCTCCAGCAGGTTCTCGGCCACTACAGTGCGCGAATGACAAAGCAACATGAGCGTTAGAGAACTTGCATGGCCCGCTAGCTCAGGTGCTGGCACCCTACTACCCAATACGCGTACCAAGCTCACGGTCGATGTTGACCTCGCCGAACTCGTTCTCCACCACCGCGATGCTCTTGGTGCCGCGCTCTTTAAGCAGGTGGTTAAGCAGAGAGGTCTGTGGCAGGGCCGCCGCAGCCACGGACAGCACGAGTCAGATTTGCGCTGGAGCATGCAAACCGCATTGCAGCAGCGCTGCTACTATGCCCGCTGGGCTGCCCCGCACCTTGCCAGCGCCCAGGAAGCCCGTGATAATCTGTTGGGTGTAGGGGCGGGAAAGCGGGTTGGCAGGCACATGAGAGGATGAGGGCCGTGCGATCCATGCGCTGCACGGCTGCTGCTAATGGCTCCCCTGTGTCATGCTGCGCACCGTCACGGGTATCTTGGCGCGCTGCTGGCTGGCCGCGAAGGGCATGGTTGCTGAGGCTGAAGCGTCCTTGAGTCCTTGGAGTGCGTGGCTTCTAGGAGTGCATGCGGGGGGGCGGAGGGCGCTGTTTCAATGAAAGCTCTGGTCAATGTGCAAACCACCCACCACATCCGTAGGCGAAATCGAGGAGTGGGGAGGGTTTGAGGGTTCACCTGAGGGTCCTTCGGTATTGTTGGTCCTGTGCGTGCTCATCAGATGCTTGTCTCCTGCGACTTGCATGGGGCCATTGCGCGGCTGCCTGGCCATGGGCAGCATGTCTGCCGCGTTGGAGGTTGACCAGGGCCTGCCAGTGACGCAGGCCCCCGGCACAGCGGTATTGCCAAGCCGCGCCGACCCCGTGTCGGGGCGCTTGCGGCGCCTAGGCTCGCGCCTGTTCTGCCACCTGCAGCTGTGCATGGGGGCCAGGGCAGCTGTATAAGCTCGGGGAAAGGCCGGAGTTGCTGGCCCTGCAGTGCAGCACAAAGCAGTGTGCGCAGGGCCTTGAAGCGTCGTGGCCAGCAAGGGCCACCCTAGCTGGCTTGAGCGCAAAGCAGTTTGAAAGCACACCAACCATGCGCATGAATGAGCTGGCGAGTTGCTTGCTTGGCAGGTGCTCCGACACGAAGCACGCAATGAATTTGTTGTGTACATGTGCGCAAAAAGCGCGTGGCAGGGAAGGGAGGAGACAAGGACTGAGCAATCCGTACGCTCCACAGCTGAATCCTCCACACGAATACACTGGCGCGCTTGCCAGCTGCCAGCAAAGGGCATGGTCACTGAGGCTGCAACAGTCGCCTTCCCGGTGGTTCTGATATGTGGAGGTGAGCTCCAGTGCCTTTCTGCAAGGTTTCTGTGCCTGAGGGCAGCAGGTACTGGGCACCTATTTTGCTCTTCTGCAGGATGTAGAATGCAGAATGCAACTTCCCTGGAGTCCCCATGATGAGTCTTCGCGTTGTTGCTGGAGCACGGGCATCTTCACCAGCAGTGCTAGTCTTGTCACAACCCGGAATCATGTCACGCATCATTTTATGCCGTTCGACTTACACGGTGGGCACGGCAAAGCTGATGCACCCCATCTCAGGGCGTTGTGGCAAGGAGAGCGTGCCTGGCTGGCAAAATGGCTCCACAGTTGACGAAGGCACTGTTTGAACATAGATTTCTTGCTATGGCATAAAACTGAGATAAGCTTAGAAAATTCTATTCACCCGCCTGCCGCTAGCTGTGCATGACCAGGGCACAGGGCACTTCATCTCCGAAGTCGACCCAGCCCCAGTATAATGCGGTGTGCAGCTTGGCATTTGCTGGTTCAAAAACTTCTTGCGACGTTTTGCTTCAGCCAGTGAAGCATTCACAGCCATGACTGAGGAGGCAAGTGCGCTGTCGGCGTCGAAACCTGCGATCGTATGGGGACTGCCGCCCACAGACAGTGCCACGCCCAAAGGAGTCCTGGATGAGGAGCGAGACAAGCATCGACGTCGGTGAGCATCTCGTGAAGTGCAGCAGTGTGCCAGTCGCAAATTGCTCGCCTTCTCTTGCGTGCATGCATGTGCATGGGCTCCGTCAACTTCATGCGCATGCATGGATGCAGGGCTGAGCGCTTTGGAGCAGATTACGTTGAGCCCGGCAAGGTCCGCAAGGAGCTGGCCTTGGAGGCCAAGCGTGAGCGCCTGTCGCGCCCTGCCTTTGTCACAGGCTTTGACCCCTTTAGCCAGGTGCGGGGTGGGCGCTGATCCCTTGCTGGCCCGCCTGCCCTAGTCAATTGGTGTAATCCAGGAGGGAGTGGAGGTCAGCTGTATGACATGGATGCTTGTATACAGGTTTGAGGTTTGCCTGCCTCTGGTTAGGTGGTAGCTGTGCTGCAGCGGGTTGCAGATATGCAGTGGTGATGCTGGTGGCTCAGGCTCCTCAGAGCAACCTGGGAGGAGCTCAGAGGCAGGAGGGTGCACAATGCTCTTTCATGGGTTCATGTTGATTAGGTTGTCCGTTAAGGAACACATACACAGCACTGCCAGTGGTGAGACGGCGCAGGTTGCAGCAACATTGCAAAGGCATGCTGGAGCCCAACCTCCGTACCTCGGGCTTTCCCGCCTTGCCCTCTCCCTCCTCTTGCCACGTGTGCACAGGCGGAGTTGGAGAAGCGGCGCAACCGCGCAGCCCGCTTCAACATCCCGGACGCCCCCGAGCCCCAATACCAACCCCCAGATGAGGTGGCGGCCAAGGCGCGGCGCGCTCTGAAGTTCGGAATCGAATACGACCCTCAGTCGTCCGTGCTTATGGACATGGGTGAGTACAGGACTGTGACAAGGGCCATGAACAGGGGGACGCTGGTCATACCGTACGAGTGAACCCTGATTGATGTGCCTTGAACCCTTGCCCCTGTGCCCTCAACCCTCATCGTTGTGTCCTGCACCCCTGATATCTGTGCCCTGAGACCTTGTCATCTCGCATTCCCTCCCCTCGCAGACCTGTATGAGACGCGGCGGGAGGTGGGTATGGACATAGAGCGCCGCAGGGACACCATCCACCTCTATGGAGTTGATGTGATGAGCACCGATGATGTGTACAAGTATTTTGAGGAGTATGGACCGACGTTTGTGGAGTGGATCAACGACTCCTCATGTGAGCGTAGCTATGTGGACGGGGAGCAGGGCAGGGGTGTGGGGCGTTGCAGTGTTTGCCTTGCTTTCAGTGGTTCAGGAGCGCTGCCAGTCTTTGCCATACACACATGCAGCAGCACATGCAGCACCACAACCAAAGGACTGGAGCAGCTGGTGATTGTGCTTTGACGTGCTGGCCTGTGCCAACCCTAAGCGTGACCTGAACCCCAATTTGCCACGCCTGTACCGCTGCTTGACCAGGCAACGTGGTGTTTGGAGACGAGGCGTCGTGCAAGCGTGCCATGGTGGGCACTGGACAGCCGCTGCCGCCTGCAGAGGGCACGCCAACAGCGGGTGAGGGAACTGAGGGGGTGGAGGGTAAGGGCCGGTG
>JAWZTI010000359.1:3066-25263 GCA_039880955.1 Chlamydomonas urium | reverse complement strand
GTGTCACGAGCAGCTCACAGCAGCCAGCTGGTGCCGCAAGCAGCTCACAGCAGCCAGCTGGTGCCGCAAGCAGAACACAGCAGCCAGCTGGTGCCGAAAGCAGCTCACAGCAGCCCGCTGGTGCCGAAAGCAGCTCACAGCAGCCCGCTGGTGCCGCAAGCAGCTCACAGCAGCCCGCTGGTGCCGCAAGCAGAACACAGCAGCCAGCTGGTGCCGCAAGCAGCTCTCAGCAGCAAGCTTGTGTCACGAGCAGCTCACAGCAGCCAGCTGGTGCCGAAAGCAGCTCACAGCAGCCCGCTGGTGCCGCAAGCAGCTAACAGCAGCCAGCTGGTGCCACAAGCAGCTCACAGCAGCCAGCTGGTGCCGCAAGCAGCTCTCAGCAGCCAGCTTGTGTCACGAGCAGCTCACAGCAGCCAGCTGGTGCCGCAAGCAGCTCACAGCAGCCAGCTGGTGCCGCAAGCAGAACACAGCAGCCAGCTGGTGCCGAAAGCAGCTCACAGCAGCCCGCTGGTGCCGCAAGCAGCTCACAGCAGCCAGCTGGTGCCGCAAGCAGCTCTCAGCAGCCAGCTGGTGCCGCGAGCAGCTCACAGCAGCCAGCTGGTGTCACGAGCAGCTCACAGCAGCCAGCTGGTGCCGCAAGCAGAACACAGCAGCCAGCTGATGCCGAAAGCAGCTCACAGCAGCCAGCTGGTGCCACAAGCAGAACACAGCAGCCAGCTGGTGCCGCAAGCAGAACACAGCAGCCAGCTGGTGCCGCAAGCAGCTCACAGCAGCCAGCTGGTGCCGCAAGCAGCTCACAGCAGCCAGCTGGTGCCGCAAGCAGAACACAGCAGCCAGCTGGTGCCGCAAGCAGAACTCAGCAGCCAGCTTGTGCCACGAGCAGCTCACAGCAGCCAGCTGGGGCCGCAAGCAGCTCACAGCAGCCAGCTGGTGCCGCAAGCAGAACACAGCAGCCAGCTGGTGCCGCAAGCAGCTCACAGCAGCCAGCTGGTGCCGCAAGCAGCTCACAGCAGCCCGCTGGTGCCGCAAGCAGCTCACAGCAGCCAGCTGGTGCCGCAAGCAGCTCACAGCAGCCAGCTGGTGCCGCAAGCAGCTCACAGCAGCCAGCTGGTGCCGCAAGCAGCTCACAGCAGCCAGCTGGTGCCGCAAGCAGCTCTCAGCAGCCAGCTGGTGCCGCAAGCAGCTCACAGCAGCCAGCTGGTGCCGCAAGCAGCTCACAGCAGCCAGCTGGTGCCGCAAGCAGCTCACAGCAGCCAGCTGGTGCCGCAAGCAGCTCACAGCAGCGCGCTGGTGCCGAAAGCAGCTCACAGCAGCCAGCTGGTGCCGCAAGCAGCTCACAGCAGCCAGCTGGTGCCGCAAGCAGCTCACAGCAGCGCGCTGGTGCCGAAAGCAGCTCACAGCACACTGCCCATGCGCTGCAGTCACGCAATGTTCCTCTCCTCGCTGCCCATGCCCTGCAACCATGTTTTCATTTCTTTCCAACTGCCCATGCCCTGTTTGCCTCACCTGCTAGGTCCAGGTGCTGGAGGTGTGGCGGGAGTGTGAGCAGGACATGCCCCTGGACACTGTCCCAAGGCTCACTGGACGGGTCAAGGAGCTGACAGCCCTTCAGGTTCAGGTGGGTCAGCTGAGTGAGGCCCTCGAACTGAGGTGGCCTGCCATGGGTAAGGAGCTCAGTGCCTTCGAGGGATAGGGACTGCAGTGTGGAGAGTGTGGGGGTAGCGGGGCACAGGGGGGGGGAGGAAGGGTGTAATGGGTGACATGGGCGTGGGTGAATGTGAGCAGAGGCCGGGGACCCCGTTCAAGGGGTGGGTGGGTGGTAGGCGCAAGCATAAGAGCAGCAGGAGAGCGCGCCGGGTGGAGAGAAAGGAGGGGAGGCGCAACAACGGAGCTGCAAGCGGGAGGCCATGCGTCAAGGGCCAGCAGTCAGGACGTGGCAAGAAAGCCAAGCACCTTCCCTAACTGTCTCCTCTCTCATCGTCTCTCCCCTACCCCTCTCCCATCTCCACTCCTGCCCAAGCACTCCATTCAGGCAAGACAGGCCCATACCTTCCCTTAGCCACCATCCTGCCTCCCTTGATGTCCTTCCCTTCCCTGCATACTTCCGCTCACTCGCACACCTGCAGCCCATACAAACGCTACAGTGTAACAGGTGCACGGGCGCCACCCCACGCCTCGCGGTCACTGTCCTTCCTTCCTCCCTCCCTGCCTCCTCCCCTCTCCTCTGCCCTCCCGGTTATCACCTTTTCTCCATACACTGCAGCCCAATAATCCTGTCCAGCATGTCAGGTGCGCAGGGCGCCACCCCACACCTCCCATTCACCAGTCCTGCTTCCTGCCTCCCCCCCTCTCCTCCGCTCTCCCCTGCCCACCTTCTCCCCGCACACACCTGCAGCCCAATCAAACGCTCTAGCGTGTCAGGTGCACAGGGCGCCACCCCACACCTCCCCAGCTCTAGAAGGGTCAGGCTCGGGGTCAGATCCAGCAGCCCCTCCATCCTCAGGCCCCCTTCCGAGGGTGTACACCTTGGGTTGTGCGAGCCACGGTACACTCCAAAGTTCCACAGGCGCAGCTGATGCAGCTGAGGGAGGGCGTGCTGCTCAGCGGCCAGACTGACAGGGCAAAGGTAAGGGTGCGCAAGGAAGGGTGGGTCTTAGTCGGGAGATGGTCTTGACGATTGCAAGGGGCCCTAGCCTTTATGCCTTGCGTATCTCAAACACAGGAGCTTTAACTTGTCTTGAACACAGAAGCCTTGGCTTCCCTTAAACAGAAGAGCCTTGACTTGTCTTGGACACAGAAGCCTTGGCTCACCTTCAACAGAAGAGCCTTGGCTTACCTTCAACAGAAGAGCCTTGGCTCACCTTCAACAGAAGAGCCTTGGCTCACCTTCAACAGAAGAGCCTTGGCTCACCTTCAACAGAAGAGCCTTGGCTCACCTTCAACAGAAGAGCCTTGGCTCACCTTCAACAGAAGAGCCTTGGCTTACCTTCAACAGAAGAGCCTTGGCTTACCTTCAACAGAAGAGCCTTGGCTCACCTTCAACAGAAGAGCCTTGGCTTGCCTGCAAGGCGTCCACCTGGTGAACACGCCTCGTCACGGGCAGCTCACCGGCGCCTCTACATCAAGTAACGCACTGTTGATACTACGATCCGTCGCCTGGTGGTGATGCCTCTCCCTAAGCAGCGCACGTGCGTCTCCACATTGAGTACATCCCCTATACTTGGATTCCTCACATAGTGATGACGCCTCTCCCCAGGCGTGCACAGGCGCCTCCATATTCAATCCCTCACATGTTGATGACGCCTCTGCCCAGGTCGGACACAGGCGCCTCAGTGTTGAGCGCGGCCCCTCTTCTCAGGGCCCTCAGTGCCAGCATGCAACATTCCTACCCGGCACACGCAAGCCTCATTAGCCATGATTCCACCTTGCACGTATGAGCCTCACCTAGTGATAACGCCTCGCCCTAAGCAGCGCACGGGCGCCTCTATGTTGAGCTCCATCAGCGTCGCCCCCCTGAGGCTGACGAGGGACCGTAGTGCCATCAGGTAGTAGTTCCAATAGTAGCGGAAGTGCCTGTACACACTTGCGCCGTACATGCATGGGCCTGCGAAGGAGGTTTGTGAGTGCACGTGCCGGGGGAGCACGGAGGGTGGGAGGCGGGGGAGTGGATGTGCATATGCATATTGAGCCCCGTGGGAGTGTCATGTTGGCCTATTGAAGCACATACAGGGAGGGGGTACAGGGGGGGAACATGCGTGGCAGATCGGAGGCAGCGCACGGGCAGGTGCAAGGGTGAACAGAGCAGCAAGACTGTTGATCATTCTCCACTGAATCAATCTGACTTGGCATAACCCAACACCGCCGTTCCTGCTCAGCTGCCGCAATCGTATGCACCTGTTCACAACCACACAGCGCAGCCTGAAAGCGCCATGCCTGCATCCGAAGCTCCAAGCTGAGGGAGACCTGAGCTGAGGAAGCTCCGAGCTCTTTCAATTAAAAATCTTACACGAAAAGCCCTCGATTGCTCACCTAGTTGGCATAATTTGGCCTCGTCCTCTTCCAGCCCAGTCACTGCACTGCCCGGCCCTTGAAAACCTGCAGCCATACCACTGGAGACAACGCCAGCACTGCCAGCATTGCCTGCTGCCTCCGTCATGCCATCTGCTGCACCTTGACCACCACCTGCCGCATGAATACCAGCGCTGCCGCTGCTGTCTGCTGCCTCCGCTCCCCCATCCTCTGTGCGTTCAGGCCTGCTGCTTGCGCCGCCTGCCACACCTGCCTCGCCACTGGCGTTGCTTCGCTCCCTAGCTTTTGCTGCTGCCTTCTCCCGCATGGTCATGACGATAATGTTGGCCAGCGTTGTGTCACTTGGGAAAAACGCCGGCTCGAAAGTGTACTTGCAAGGCAAGTTCCTGGCAACAGGGGCAGTGCAGGTGTGTGGGTCATCCGTTTGCTCAAGGCCCATACACATAGCCTGGTGCGCACAGAGTAGAAGCCCAATGTGTCCTTGTGGCAGTTATACGTGTGAAGTGGCATACGTACCTGCGCCAGCACCACGCGAGCCTTCCTGACAGGGGTGTAAAGCACCTGGCAGCTGCCGCACAGCTGCCGCTCACCTGATAGCTGCCGCTCACCTGACAGCTGCCGCTTACCTGACAGCTGCCGCTCACCTGACAATGTGCCGCTCACCTGATGGCTGCCGCTTACCTGACAGCTGCCGCTCACCTGACAGCTGCTGCTTACCTGATAGCTGCCGCTTACCTGAGCTGCCGCTTACATGACAGCTGCCGCTCACCTGACAGCTGCCGCTCACCTGATAGCTGCCGCTCACATGATAGCTGCCGCTCACCTGATAGCTGCCGCTTACCGGACGGCTGCCGCTCACCTGAGCTTGAGCGCAGTGACGCCAGGCAATGTGCACGCCTGCTGCACCAGCAGCGGCAGGGCCAGAAATCCGGACAGCTGCAGGCTCGTAAGGCTGCAGTCAAAGCACAATAACAGCGCAAGCGCGTTTGAGTCACACTGGGCGCAGGAGAGGGAGAGTGCACCGCCATATCTTCTGTCACTTTGGGTTTGGCGTGGCCACTGCATGTGTAGGGCTGCTAGCTGTTCCTACTGTTCCCCGCCCCTTCTCACTACAACAGTCGATTCTGTTGATGTAGCCAAGCATGGACATTCCTCGTGAATGCCGTGCGGCATGCCGAAGCCTGCATGCAGGCGTCCACCAAGGCGTCCACCTCCGCTTTCTTTGCAGGCTCACTGACACAAGGTGAACGCACACCACGTCCCTCACCTGCGAGGTAGCTGTGTGGCCAGGCACTTGGCTTCGTCCCTTTCTCCGCAGCCCATCTCCAGGCTGGCAGTTGTCAACTCCAGGCTTGTCACATTGTCGTGTCGCTTGAGCCAATGCCACAGAGAGTCCATGTCAACATAGTTCCATATGTGCGCCTGCACACAAGGTGCAATCGTGCAAACAATCGAGAAAAGGATGCTAGGACCCTGTGGAGTCATGAGACAAGCACTGCCCGGCCATCGCATGTGCTGCATGCCACCTTGACATGGGTGAAGGCAGCGCCTTCCGCGGCCCTGCGCCAGGCGCGGCAGACTTGCGCAGCACGAGCAGCAGCGGCTGGGTCTTCCGCCTGCACCTGCGACAGCCATGATCCCAAAACGTCCAACCACGGCTGGCTAGACGCCCAGCCGCTCATGCTGTACAGCGACGCTGATCTGCCCGCAGTTGGGCTTCCCTGGTCGGGCGTCCAAAGAGTCTGTTTGTCGAGTGCAGCAACAATAAGACAACTGGGGTGTAAGCGTTTATTATAGCGCGTTTCTTGGTAGCTGGTGTGGGGCGCTTCCGAGCATTTCTGGGGGGGGATACGCAGGGCCTTGAATATTACGGAGTGACGTGTGAAAAGAGTCAAAACATCACAAACGTCCCCAAGAAAACTCCAGGCACGAGCGTCAAACCCCCATGCACACAAACAAAGGCTCACAAGAGAACGTCAAGAACAAACAGAGGCAGGTTCAACAGCCGACAACGCAGCAAACGAGACAGCGATGCGCATGGCATGCAAGGTGGTCAAAACCCTAGTGAGCGGGCGACGCCAGTGACAGGGTGCTGCCACAGCGCCGGTGGCTACTCGTGAGCAAACTCATCAGAAGCACACACACAAGGAAACATGCACAGAAAGCACACAGACCACTAACCTGGAGAACAACACAGAGCGTGCGTGGCCCATGGGTGCTGCGACAGCGGCACGCAAAGAACACCAACAAACTTGTCACTGCAGGGGGGCGGGGAGACGCTCAAAAGCTTGCGCACGAGACATGCCCGTGCACCACGGCCAGGCAGGGCCGCTGCACGCGCAAGCTGCAAGCGTGCAGGGCAGTAGAGGTGATGGTCAGCAGCGTTGCCTACCCATAATGGTTCAGCAGCCGGCGCCTCTGGGGAGCGAGTGCCTCGTTGGGGTGGTCATAGTTGTGACCCCCTCATAGAGGCTGAGGAAAAGTAATATTGCCACACCAGGGTGTCAGGATGCAAGCCCAGGGGGCGTCGTACCCCCGGTGCTACTCACTCGTGCAGCCTGTAATGAATGACGCTTGGCCTAACGGTGTAGGAACACACACAGACTGCGCGGGCCATTCTGGTTTTAAGGCGCCGCAGCCACAGGGGTTCAATCACATGTCACCAGTCATGCGTCAGTGGTCAGGGTTTCAAGGGACAATCGCAGTTCGGTTAACCCTCATGCCCACCCAGTCTCAGCTAGCCGCACCCTCATGCACCCTCAGCGCTTGTGGTGTGGCTGCACGACAGCTGTCGCTCAAACTGTACATCAGAGCCGGATGACTGGGTGGTGTCCTCCAATGTGTGGTTCGCCTCACACACCTCCTGATACAGCTCATCCTCGCGCTGCCTGAGGCGCTGCGGCAGCGGCTGCTTGTCCTGCATGAGGCTGATGCCCTGGAGCAGCACCTTGTTGTGCGCCTCCAGGCTGTTGGCAGCTGCGTTCAGGCGCTCAAGCTCCCCCTGTCACGTAGGGCAGAGAGAGTGGGAAGCCAGGGAGGGAGCACAGCAGGTGCAAGGTGAGCCAAACAGCAGGGCAACTTTCTAGGCGGCAGCATGCGCATGGGGCAGCAGCCTCGCAGCTTGCAGGCGGGCAAACTGTTCACTATGTAGGTGTCTGCTGATTGTTCGCGGCTTACCTGCAGCTCCGTGGCGCGCAATGTGAGGTGGTCAACGTCCTCAAACATCTCGCCCACTTGTGCCTCGCGACGCAGGCGGCTGCGTCGAGCGCTGTCCCTGTAAGATGCAGCGCGGGTGATGCAACTGCTCGAGTGGCAATTGATGCACTTGCACAAGCACCAGGCTTGTAACAGCGCCGTGCTTGTTGCAAAGCCATCAGGGCTGAGCAGCATGGTGCTCCGCTTGCTTGCTTGCATACACTGCTCACCTGTTGGCCTGCTTGCGCTTGAGCGTCTTGTCGTGGGTGCCATTCATGAACACACTGGCGTGTGGGAGCGTGGAGGCAGCTTGAGGGCTGGTGGGTGCCATCAGGGCAGTGCTGACTGGCGAGGGGGACATATGGGCTGGCGAGGGCTCAGCAGGGGCTGGTGGCAGGCCACACAATGCCACCTGCAGCAGCCCATTGGCCTGTGGCTGCGACAGGAGGTTGGGCATGGCAATCTGCAGCGGAAACATCGGCGGTTCACCCTGCACGAGAGCAACATGCAAAGACAGATACTGTCAGAAATGCTGCAGGTTGGAAGGTTCTGTGGACCCCGCCTGCACAACACACCATGTCGTCACCTGTGGGCGAAGGCCCAGCAAGGGCAAGTGACCGGGGTAGTATTGCAGCGCTGGGCCGAATGGCAGCAGCGCCCATTGCATCGCTGTGCATAGGGCGGGGCCGCGCGGCCCTGCACAAGCAGCAGCCGACAGGTTTAGATTTTTTGTCGCGGTCCATGCGTCGTCTTAAGAGACTGCTTCTGGACGCAAATGCTTCTTACCTTGGAAGGCAGGGTCGGCCACCAAGCTGCCTGATGGCTCAAAGTGCAGCATCTGCGCCCCGCAAGCAGAGGAAGGCCGCGAGGCGGCAGGGTTGGGACACGCGGGCATGCAGGGAAAAAGGTTCTGACTGCATGCGAGCCGCCACAGGCCAGCGTGCTGGCAGGAGCCGTGTTGCTTCTGTGCTGCAGGGCCTCAACCTGCCACTGCGTTGCCACGCTGTTGTGCACTCACCTGCGCCGCAGCGTGCAGGGCCGTGGGCCCTTGGACCGTAGGCATTGGCATGACGCGTTATACAGTGGCGATGCACACGCCGATCTGTGCACAACGCTGCGTAGGCCTGCGTTTCTGCAAAATATCTCTGGGAACACGTTGAGCTCGCCCACCCCTTGAGGGGAGTGGAGCACTTCCTCCGACAAGATTGGCGGTCCAAGGGCTTCCAAAAGTCGGAGTGAAGATGTATACGCGTGTGCGAAGGCGTGTCTGCGCTTGTTGAGCCGGCCATGAGGGATATCTTGTTGCGTCACTGTGTACTGTGCGGCGCGTCTGACCTGGCCGAGGTTCCTCAGCTGTGTTCAAGCCAAGCGCACAAATTGATTAACAGCAAGGGCCATGTCTTCACATGAGCATGATTTGCTGCAATGCTTCATACAGGGGAGTGGCGGGCACGTTTGTCTCGCGAGAAGGTTGCGGCGAGCTGCTTGCCGCTTCTGCTGCGGGCGTTGCCTGGCCTGCTGCTCCAGAGACGCCCAGAGTCATGGCCCCACCAGTGCTGCTAGAGCCTTGTCCGTCAAACATGGGGTTGCTCCGGCCCGAGTGCTCCAGCCCATCGTGCGCTGTGTGTGGGTGCACGTCATGCTGACGGTCCACCCAACTCCCAAGCGCACCCTCCCAATCTTCTGAAACACTTGACCTGAGCCAGCCCTGACCTGCATCGCTGCTGTGTTCATCGTACGCAGGGTTGTCGCTCCAGCTGTCCTCCAGCTCTGCACTGCCCATGTGGCCCTGCAGCAGCGGCTGGTCAGTACCGCTCGCCACCTTGACAATTGACCCCGGCTGCACGATGTAGCTACGGTAGCCTGCTGGATCACTCACATCACTGGCCTCAGGCTCTGAGTCGTCATGCCAATTGGGATACTCATCTTCCTCTTCCTGCTCTGCCACACGCTGCATTTCCAGAGCCTCGACTTCATGCCATGCCTCGAGAGGACCCGAGTTCAGGCTGGATCGCAGGTGGCCGCCGAAGGATGAATGGTCAAGCCAAGCCAGGTGCGGTTCAAGGTTGCGCCTGGGTGCTGCTGTGCTGCGCCTGCCAGTGTGGCTAGCAGTGGCGTACTGCTGCTGCAGAGGGCTGCCGGCAGGAGAGGTGCTGCGTGCCTGGCGCTGAGGCATAGACATATCGCGAGACCGCACCAACCAGGAGGGTGGGGAGCCGGCATCCACCTCCTTCAGCGCTGCAGCACCACCCCAAGCCGCCATGACCGCAGGCCTTGCTGCAGGCACTAGGTTGGGGTACGCTGCATGTTGATGCAGGTTGCGGGTCGTTGTGGCTGTGCGAGCCGCCGGGCCATTTGATGAGTGTTTGGGTGCTTCATCGTCGGCCGACGTGCAGGGCAGAGAGGACCTGCTACGCCGGTGGGAGAGTCTGCTCTGTGGAGATGCAGGGGCAAGGCCTGGGGAATCGATGCCCAGGATGGGCTGGCTGAGCCTGCCTTGCACCAGGCTGAGCGGGAGCACCATTGCGGCGCTGATGCTCGCCTCAAGCCCCGCCGATGCAGACGAGGGCAACACTGGTGCAAGCATGTTCTGGGATTCCATGGACGATGGGTCGTGCAGGGCGACAGTTGCTGCCGCAAACCAGTCAACGTTCTCCTCCAGCTCAGTAAGCAGCGACTTCCCCCGCATGATGCTGTGAGGCGCTTCGACGACTGTGGGCTGTGGCTGCTGCTTCCCCCCAGCCCTCCCTGAGCCGCCTGGCCAGGGCAGCAGCTGCTGCTGGTTGGGCTGCGGCCGCCCGCCTACCTGTGCCCCCTTGGGCGTGCCAGCACGTTGAGGTGCCACGGCGCGGCTAGGGGTTGACGAGGGCGCGTGGGCTTCTGCTACCGCCCCACCTGAGGCTACCTTGGCAAGCTTACCATTCACAGGCGCTGCTGGCTGTTGGCGGACTGCGATGGGCTGCAGGGATGGGGCCTGCTCCATGGCTGGAGCGGTGTCACTCTGTGCCTCTGCTGACAGCGCTGCTGCAGCCCTTTGGAGCGCGGCAGAGATGGCCGCCTTGGCAGCTGCAAGTGCTGCTGAGGACTCAAGGCCGTCAGCAGCTGCACCAACCCCCGGCACAGTGGCTGTTACAGCGGCAGCTGAGCCAGCTGGGGGTTTGTATGAGCGAGCAGGAGTGGGAGCGGGGGTGGGGTGGGCTGGTGCTGAGGGGCGGGTTGCAGTGATCAACAGCTGTGGCGTCAGGCTGGGGGCCTGCGTATGCTCTTCAGCCAAAGATGTGGGCCGAGGCGGCACGGCCCTCCGCCACGCATGCAGGCACGACCAGAGCAGGCGCCGGTTCCAGGTTTGCTGCGGGGACAGAAGCGAGCAGACATCCCTGAGGTCAGCCCAACAGCGCTCTGTGCATGCAATCATGTCATGCGCGCGCCTTTTCCCAATCCTGAGGTGATCAGGTGCTCATCTGCTACAGGCAGTAGTGCAGTACTCACTTGCAGTTGGTGCACACGAGGGGCACCACACGCCAGCTCCCACCAGGTGAGCAGCGCCCCTGATGCCAGGCGGGCATGGTGCCACACAGTTGCCACCTCAAACGCATACCTGCAGCAGAAGAAGGCAGTGTACAGCGGTCAATCAAGCATAAATTATAGCATGGCTGTCCGTGGGCTCGTAAGTGCAGAGCGGGTAAAAGCAAGACAAGCTTTGCTTGAAGGGCGAGCCTCGCCGTCGGTGTCGCACCTGCGTCTGTGCCGGTGCTCCCAGTAGTCCACCAGTGCGCGAAGAGCTCGGGTCTGCAAGGACGCATGGTACAGCTCATTGGCTGGCACATCCGCCTCCAAGGGCACAGTGTCCCAGGCATCCTGCTGCTCCCCAGCCTGCTCCTCTGCCTGGTGCAGCTGCTGCTGCCCATGTGGCATCCCTGGACCATCGTCCGCACGCACAACCTGCTGCGCTCCATGCTGATTCTTACTGACAGCAGGAGGCGCTTCAAGGCGTGGTGCACTTAGCTGTGGCTCCATGGCACCACCTGGCTCCTCGTGCTGGGCGTCCAGCTCCTGCAGTAATTGCTGCCACGGCTGGTTGCTGATCTGAGCCGCGAATGGCTGTCTGAAGTGCGCCAGCTCCATCCCGACCGTACCTGATGGATCAAGTGACGATGGGCGGCTGGGACAGACCTCTGCCTCTGCCTCTGCTTCTGCTTCTGCCTCTGCTTCTGCCTCTGCAGCTGCAGCTAGCAAGGCTGACACCACCGGGTCAAAGGCAATGCCCAGCTCGTGCTGCAGGCTGTTGCTAGTCTCCTCCTGTCGGCTGTTGGTGGCAGGCCTTTGTGCATCAGATTGGCCATGCCCCGCAGGCGGACTGGCAGCAGGAGGTGCGGAGTGGGGTAGGGTCGGTGAGGACTCTGGGCTGAGGGGCGCCCCAACAGCAAAGGCATCCAGTAGAAGGAAGGCCGCCGCGAGGCACATGGGGTCGTGCTGAGGGTTGGACTGTGACGGTGGTGGGATGGGCATGTGGTCGCGTCGCTGCTCGCCACCTGCACCTGCACCCTGGCTGTAGATGTGCTGTTGTGATGCCAAGTGGCTGTCAGTACGTTGCTGCCAGCCATGAGACTGTTGCACCTCAGACGTATCATCAGGGGCAGCGCTCAACAGAAAACTGCCATCTGCCAATGGGAGCACGCTGCTGCTGCTATGCTTCAAGCGGTGCTGTTTCGAGCTCGTTGGATTGCTGAGCGGCAGGGTCATGCTGCTGCTGCTGCTGCTGCTGCCCTTTGCGTCGCCGTTGCCTGCCTCTGCTGTCCCTGCTGGTCCCGCAAGGCTGAGTAGCCGCGACATCCTCCCTGTGTCACTAGTGGCGCCGCTGCTGCCGCTGTTGCTACAGTACGAAGCAGCGGAGCTGCTGCTTCCAGGGCGGGCAGATGCCAGCCCTACATCCTGAGTGCTTGCAGAGCGAGCAACACCTGATAGGGGCTCAGGCGGAAGATCAGGCGCCGGCTGAACGTCACCAGCTGGACCAGCAGCCAACTGCCTGTCAGCAGCGCCATGGCTGTGCTGTGACAATGATGACGACTGGGTGTCCTGCAAGCGTGATGCGCCACGCTGCTCTGCTGAAGAGCCGCCTGATGCCCTCTCTGCATCCAAGCAGGTGACGCTGGGCTCCTTGCCTGACCCAGTTGGCTGCAGCAGCGGCGCCCACTGCCGCAATGCCTGAACGCGGGTGGCAGGGCGACCACGAGAAGCTGCGGCGGTTCGTGCAACCCCCGCTGCCGCACCCCCAGGAACCCACGTGCCCGGTAGTGAGGTAGAAGGGTTACCAGGAGCCCTGTCGGAGGCATGTCGGCCAGGCTGGCTGCTGCTATGTGCTTGTGTCAAGGCCTGACATGCAGCCCCCTTTTGCCCTGATGCAACGCCGACCTTGTGAGGTGTGGCTGTGAGCCGAGGCCTCGGCTGTGGCGCTGCGTCGTCGAATTTGCCATCCACCGGACCAGCCGTTGCCCGTTTTGCGCCTGACGTGCGTACCTGTGCACCTGTGCCACCCTGTCCTGCTTCAACAGGATTCAGTGCAGGCGCAGCCTGAATCCGCTGTTGCCATGCCAGGGCGGAGTGGCTTCCCTCTGCCCCTGTTGACGCTGTGCCAGCTGTGCGGCGAAGGTTGTAGCGCTCCTTGTCTGCAGTGCTTTCACCTGTTGCGGCAGGTCTGGCAAGCACTTGCCGGCTGCTGCCAGCCCCCTGGCTGCTCCCGTGAGCAGGCCAGGACTGCCTGAGGCCTGATTGGAAACTGCCTAGCATGGACTGCGGCTTGTGTGTGGCTGTGTTTGTTTGGCGCTGAGCTGCAGCTGACAGGCGCATGGCCTTCAGCGCCTGCAGCTTGCCGCTCGTAGCCAGGGACACAGCAGAGACTGCTGACCTGCTGGGCTGGCGATGATGTGCAGAAACAGCACCACCTGAAATGCATGCGGTTGCTGTCAATCACAGGGAGGTGACAAACAGGTCTCGCTGACGCCTCGCAACGTTGACATGCATGTTGCCCTGCGTGAACGAACCTGTATCAACATAATGCGACGATGATGTCAAAGCTGAGCGTGGTGACCCATTGGTGACATCAGCTGCGGTGCTGTGCTGTGGTGGTTGCGGTTGGTCAGCCTGTGCCTGAGGTTGACCAACGCTGAGCACGTTGAGAAGCTGCCGCCACACTCGGTCAACGTCCTCTTCATTCACTGCGTCGGTCGGCGCAGGCCATGAGAACGGTGGCGAGCCTTCGCCGGGGTGTTGCTGGCCCGGCACCAGGGCCATGGCTGTGCACGAGCGGGCTGATAAGCGGCGCAATGATACGCGCTTATTGTGTTTGATTGTGCGCAAGCGCTGTGCGTCAGCTGGAGTGCCCACACACGACCGCCCACACCTACAGTCGGACGACCTCGTTCAGCAAATACGCTGCATTTCCCTGCCTTCCATTGTCGGTCGATCCCACTGTAGGGGAACCCCTTCCTGCAGTTTGAACTTACTTTGTCACAGAGGACTTGCCGATTGGCCCCAGCCACAACCCCGTCCAGCGGCGATAAGGGGGCCGCAGTTTGGCTGGGCTAGGGCAATTCAGTCCCACCAGGGGCAAGACCTCAGCTTTATGCGTAGCATGCCAGGCCTGCACACAGTCCAGGACTTGTTGGTGCAGTGTTCAGGTGGCACCAACAAGCAGCCTTACCCGGCGGTCTCCCTGATGCTAGGGGACCGGGTAGGAGGCAGGCGTTCTGCTCCATGATTTGGGGGCAGCGTGTGCCTCCAGGCACAGTACCCATCCGAGTAGAGAGGGGAATCATGTTTTGGGCCCCACCGCCAATCGCCCCGGACTTGCTCCTGGTGGTCTTGGCCACGAATGAGGCAATACCTGTGACCTGGCGCAATGCGGTATATGCCGACTCACTACCTGTTCGCTTGGACCCTGCGTCCACCCCTCCATGGACCAGAGGGGGTGTGACAAAAGGGGAAGCGGCGATTGTGACTAGCATGAAATGGAAGCTACCATGGGGCCAAGACACCTTCCTGGTACCCACAGAAGGAGAACTTAGCATGTCGGTGCGCATGGCCACAACGCTGCAGCTCAAAACTTCCTTTGAGAGTGGAGCAGGCAGCGACACAGGTCACCGAATCGCTCAAACGGCTGTGGGCGATACCATGGGACAACAAGCGCAAGGAGACTCTCTGGCGCCTGATCTCCAATGGAATAGCAGGGGCAGGGGGGCATGACATATGCCTGCCAGGTCCATGCCCCTGTAGATACCAGGGGCCGGCGACAACGCTGAAGCAGCACCAGAAGGCTCTTGATTGGAGGGGGCACTACTTTTGGGGCTGTGTAGTAGCACGGAGGGTAGTCGAGGAGATAGCAGCATGCCTGCCTGCCACCAGACCAGTGACGTGTGCAAGCATTTGGCTCATGGTCGCCCCTCCGTTCGTACACAAGGAGGTTTGGGAAGTAGTCTGCATGGTAGCGGTCGAAGCCATGGCTCTAGGCAGACGCAGGCTGTGGGCAGGGCACCACGAGGCGGAGGAGGAGCTGGATGCCACACAACCACTCATCACAGATTTTTTCCTGCCACTTGCTCCGGCCACTTTGATGGTTTGCCCTCACCAGCAGATAAGCTGGTCACTTTGCCGTGTGCCACTTCGAGTCTATGTTGGATGACTTTGTGTCTGTGGTGGATCCTCCACCAAATTGGTCAAGCGTGGGACCTAATCACCCGCTCATGAGCTTCCAATCGTCGAAGCTAGTTCTGAAGTTGCCCCCACACCGGGCACTGCCCCCACACTTGGACTGATATAGTCACAGTCGTTGTTTTCTTCATAGGCAAGTTGTCAGGGAGCAGTAGAGAGTGCTTTTTTCTGTGCCGCAGGTCTAGGGGACCGCGCATGCACGCTTTCGTCCCAAGCTAACCTAGGCTTCAGCCGGGGTGCCTGATTTCACCTGTGATCATGGAGGCAGCTTTTCTATGCCCAACTTGAACAAATTGAGCCTTTTTTGGCCTAACAGTGTAGGGGGTCGTCATACTTGTGGGGCGACCCCGGGCTGACGAGCCTGTAACACCACACACACGTTGCATACTGCGCCATGCAAAGTGCAGCGGTGCTCAGGAGCGCTTGCTCTGTCTTGCTTCGGCGACTGCAGCCAGCAGTGCCCAGTCGGCCATTGCTGCAGCAGGCCAGTGCCGCCGTGCAGCATGCAGCATCCTCGACATTACGCGACGTCATACCCCTGCAGAGCACCCCTTCACCGCCACCCACAAGCAGACGGCAAGGGTCAGAGGATGAACACAGTGCATGGCAGGCCCCCCCACCTGACCAGTGGGGCCAGGATGGGCTGCTGATGAGCGGGTGAGTGGCAGCACATGCTATGCATGGGAATTTCAGCAGCTTTTGTTAGCTGTTGGAGGGTAGCACTGCATATGCCTGTCCTTGGTGCTGCAGGTGCGAACCAAGCAGCAAGCTTCGTGTTGCGGTGCTGCTGAGCGGCGGTGTCGACAGCAGCCTGGCATTGAGGCTGCTACTGGCGGCAGGGCACCAGTGCACAGCCTTCTACCTGCAGATTTGGTTTCAGGTGGGCTTCGCTTGTCCCGCCTCGGCCACATTGCCTCCACGGCTCAGGATGGTCTGCATTGCAGACTCTGCACCCACTCCGAACACACGTGCGGGGCTGTATGCACAATCTGCCTCATCACTCATGATAGGCACTTGTCGCCTCGTCCGCCAGCACTTATTATCAATGCTCAGCAGTTGAGGCTTCACCAGGGCTGTGCATATATTTGCTGTGCCTGTTGTGACTGCAGGAGGATTTCCGCAACTTCTGGGACGCCTGTCCGTGGGAGGAGGACCTGGGCTACGCAAGCAAGGTGCGCCAGTGCTGAGTGCTTGACGCAGACGATTTCTGAGCCATGGCAGAACATGTTCTGTATCAGCGCATGTCTATGTCGGTTGACCACATATCCCATGATGCTATTGATGTCAAACGCTTGACAATTGGTTATTATTAGGAATCTGGGCAGCTCAGTCTGTGTCCTCAGTGACACCACACACCCGGTCCCTGTCGATACAATCAGCACAATGTTGAATGGCTCCCATCGCCTTCAAGGTGTGCGAGTCCCTGGGCGTGGAGCTGCAAGTGGTCCCCATGACAACACAGTACTGGGACAGGGTGGTGTCGCACTCGGTGAACGAGATCAGGGAAGGCCGCACGCCCAACCCCGACATGCTGTGCAACTCTTGTGTCAAGTTCGGTGAGCCGTTTTTGGTTTGAGCGGCCTGGTTGCCTGACATGGTCTGCATTCCAGCGCCTGAAGCAAGTCGCGCCATAGTCTGGCACGTGCTTGTCATGCATTGTGCTCTGTGCCTGCATCGAATGCGGCGATACACCCTCTGTCCCGACTGCTGTTGCTGCATAGGTGCGTTCTTTGACTACCTTGACACAGAGCACCCAGGACGCTTTGACCGCATTGCATCTGGGCACTATGCGCGCGTCATCCGTGAGCCCCTGGCTGCAGCTGCCCTTGGCGACGGCCGCGTAGATACGGCTGTCAGCCACGCACAGGCAGGGGTTGGTGCCCACATGCCTGCTGGCAGCGTCAACACTGACGAGCGAGTGCTTAGCCAGCAGGGCGCTGGACCTGGCCCCAGCAGCAGCAGTGGCGGCAGCGGTGCTGCCAGCAGTGGGGGGTCTGGCGGCCTGGCGCGCTTGGCTCTCACCCCTGACGCCGTCAAGGATCAGACCTACTTCCTGGCGCACCTCAGCCCCGCTCAACTGTCCAGGGCCATATTCCCCCTAGGACCTCTGACCAAGAAGCAGGTGCGCAAAGAGGTGCCTGCAGCGGCGCTCTGCTACTATCTGCTTGTGGTGTGGGTGTTCGCATGGCAATGTCAGATGTGCTTTGATGTGTATGCGGCTGTCAGCGCAGCCAAAAGCAGCCGTGAGCAGCTTGGGGGCTAGCCAATCAGATCTGGGGATTTACATGTATAGTTGCTTGTGTTGCCTGGTGTTCAGGTGCGGCAGTTGGCCGCTGCTGCTCAGCTGGCCAATATGGACCGCAAGGACAGTCAGGGCATCTGCTTCCTCGGCAAGGTAAGGGACGGCTGAGAGGGTCATGTCTATCAGGGTGAGGTGCAGCAATGGCCAAGGGGGTGCAGCGGGATGGATTGCTTTGCCACGAGCTGCCGGGGACGCAAAAGCTCTCGCCAGGCGTGAAGCATTAGCAGCACGTGCTGGGGCTGTGCCAAGGTTCGGGTGCAGGGTGGCGGTCAAGGTGTGCAGCAGCTTGTATTGGAGGCTGCAGAGGACAGTGCCAGCATCGTCAGGGCAAGGCATGCCGTTTGGATCCAGGGCCCGAGTCAGGTTGCGCCAGCCTCTCACCTGGAGATGTGTGATTCTTGTGTGCACATGGTATACCATGCCATTGGTATGTGATGACGCCCCTGTTGGGTGTTGCAGGTGAAGTTCACTGAGTTTGTCAAGGAGCACCTGGGCGAGTGGCCGGGGCTGCTTGTGGAGGCGGAGACCAGCCAGGTGGTGGGCATGCATCAGGGCTACTGGTTCTACACCGTGGGTCAGCGCAGCGGCATCAAGCTGCCTGGAGGGCCGTGGTGAGAGTGGTGGCTGGGCTTGTACAGGTCATGTGTTGGGCTGGTTGCAGGGACAACGCAGTGCTTGGCAAGCATAGGCGTGGTATGGTGATAGGCCTGTAGGATTAAAGTGGGCGCAAGCGGGAAGCGCATAGCATAACATGTAGCAAAGCATAGCAGCAGCCAGGATGGAGCTTGCATGTTGTGTTTATTGGTGGGCTCTCTTGCGTCTTCACTGATGCTGTGTATCGATCCTGTCCTTAGCAAGTTTTGCCTGCCGTTCCCGCCTTTCATGTAGGTATGTGCTGCGCAAGGACAGGCAGCTCAATGTGGTGTTTGTGTCACGCGAGTACTATGCTGACGACAAGTCACGCAACATGTTCGTTACCGGCCCTATCAACTGGGTGTCACATGCACGCCCAGATTCACAACAGCCCATCTACTGCAAGGTTTGTGGGGAATACTGTGTGCATGCTGTTTGTTCATCCTGGTGAAGTCAGTGTAGCTCATGCACGCAGGGTGCCAGGTCTGTGCACGGCAGCCACCTTGCGCCTTGCATGGGGCAAGGTAGCAGCATAGCACATTGTTTTCTATCGAACATACCTAATCAGACTTCGTTAGTCATTCACTTCCTTATCGTTGTCTCGTGGCCAATGTGCCTGCTGCAGGTCCGCCATGGGCCATCCATGTACAAATGCGCATTATTTGAGCTTTTGCCGGCCGCCGACGTTTTGCGCCTTCACGAGCAAGGGCAGACAGCCGCTGTGGCCCAGCGGAGCGCTGATTTGACCAAGGCGGCCAGTTGGTTTGAGCCAGGGATCGCGCTGCAACACGGAGGACAGGAGGCAGCTCGTGTGTTGTTGGAGGGCAATGATCAGGGCCTTGCAGCTGGGCAGTATGCCGTGTTCTATCAAGATAACGTGTGCTTGGGCGCAGCCAAGCTGCTGTGAGTGTTCTGCTGCTCTTACTGCAGTGTCTGCACTGCCTGGTGGTATGTACAGCACGGACCATCCTGGACATCCCGGAAACTGTATGCGCATGTATCTGTCCTCAGCACGACGTTAAACTGCTAGAGAGGGTAGGAGTACCCTGGTACTTTTCCAGAGGTCACGAGTTCGATTCCCATTGCGGAAGGAGTTTGTTTCGGTTATGGTTTCTAGACTTCGGGTGCNGTGCCCTGCTTGCGGGGAAGGCCTTCGAGCCACTTTCGGTCATGAGCCTGTAAATCCTGGCCCATTTGGGACAGGGGTTGTATGCGCCCTCGCGGTGCCCTAAACAACTGTAACACACACCACCATATGGGTATCGTAGCCGTTCAAACCACCAAAGCGAGCAGGAAAAACAACGAGCTTGGGCATCGATGCAGGCCCCAAGAGAAGAGATAAGGCACAGCCAATCGGGGCCTGCAAGGGGCACTCCGGACGGAAAGGCTCGCGGCCAACGCAAGAAGGGGAAACCTCCAAAGAAAACCAAAAACGGGGAAACGTTGGACTGACAAGGATCATCACCAGGACAAATGGACAGGGACAAAAGCTGAGGGTCCAGTAGGACCCGATATCGGAGCAGCAAGAAACTGCAGAGGTAAGAGAAAGTATACCGTCTGAGGTCGGACGTGACGGAGCAGCAGGAAGGGAGGGGGCTCCGGGCTCTCGCTGGCTCGTTGGGTGACAAAGGCCACGGTCGACACGGTCGCGTTCCCCATCTGGCGCGTCTGGCTGCGCATGTCGGGGTGGCAGGACTGGACCCCCTACTGGCTTCTTCCTCGTTTGTTGCAACAATTGTGCAGCTATTCCTCTTCTTTCATATTGCACAAAGTCTGTGGCCCCCAAAGTTGGGAGTCCCAACACGTTGCCCTTGGTCACGATATGCGTCCCACAAGTGTGCGCCGCAAGAACAACGAGCAATGAAGTGCGTTGGCCACCGTTACAAGAGTCCAGCTGGTGAGATGATTACTGTGGCAAAATGTCTTTGCCCCGGAGCAGATCGTAGCAGTTTACAGCAAGGGCAGATTGCCACTGTGACAAGTGGGTGCGTTTGGAGTGGTTAAGGTGGTCTGAGATGCGGGCTCAGAGGGAGGCCGAAGCTTATATGGCGGCCGCGGGGACTTCGCGTGCCCCGGGCGCGGCCAGGCTTGACCCCTCTGGCCAGCAGGATGGGGGACCTGGACACCCTGGCCCTGTTGACAGCTGTGCGCAGGCCCAAGATCCTACCACATCCCCTCCCGCGAGCTTGGTAGACTGCCACGCAGCTGAGTCTCTGTGTCGGCCCCTCAGCCCGCCTCTAGGGCATGGCATCTCTGCCCTCGATACTTCGCAGCCCTAACTGCCGTTGCCGCCGCAGGGCCAGCGATCCTGCCCGTCCCCTATGGATGGTGTCGAACTGGGCCCTCAGCCCCGCACTGCCTTGCAATTGCCTTCCAGCCTTGTCACTGACCTCCCCTTGCCAGACCGGGATCCTGCTGACCAGCAGGCCCGGAGGGAGGCCGAAGCTTATATGGCGGCCGCGGGGACTTCGCGTGCCCCGGGCGCGGCCAGGCTTGACCCCTCCGGCCAGCTGCCAGCAGACCCGGATGGCTTTGTCGCTGCTTACATGGATGCCGCCGCAGGCATAACAAGCCCAAGTCCACGACCGCTTGGTCACCGGCGGCGCAAGAACCGGGACATGCAAGACACTGGGGTCCCAGACGCTCACCGCCCGGGCCCGCCAGGCCTGGGTGCTGGTCTCGAACGCGGCTCTCCACGCGCTCCCCCTGTGCCGTGGTTTGCGCAGCCCCCTCCTGAGCAACAGAAAATGCCTTTCGACCCGGCTCGTCAGATCTACTTCACGACCCAGACAGCGGCCAACTGTACGGTGGCAGCCCTCTGCAACATGCTGGGCTACCGCGCTGCCTCCTTCGACCAGATGAGAGACTTCAGGCGACATCCTTCCACGGCGGAGGCGTCCTTCTGGCTGTCTGAATGCACCCAGCCTCAGCGCTTGTATCCTGAGGACCTCACCGATTACCGCGATGGCTGGTACACCGTCAACCTCATCAGCGCCTGGGCAGATCGCCATCTGGGCCATCACATCCAGGGCTGCTACGTCACCATGCCTGGTCATCTGCAGCCTGCCAACGCTGCTGCCTGGATCCGAGTGTTGAACGCCATGTCTGTCGCCCATTGCACCTCTGCCTTCTTGGCCCATACGGGCCAAATAGAAAGCACGCAGCACGGCCCAGGGCTGCAGGGCCACTTCTATGCCCTTCGTCGCTGGAGTGGCCTGTGGTAGGTAATGGACTCGGCCAGTGCTGAGCGGATGCCTATTACTCCCGAAGGACCGAGCATCGCCGTCGGGTCGGCCGCGGGCGCAGCGCAAGCGCCACACCGCACCGAGCGTGGCCACACGCAGCCGAGTCCACAGCTGCAGGGCACCGTCGCCAGGGGGCGTCCGCCATGCCCTAGGGTCGTGGCAGAGCAAAACCCCAGCAGTGCAAGGGGGCTCAACACCCGTAAGCTCTCGCCAGGTGCCACAGAGCCAGCGAGCGACAGGAGCTACGTCAGAACAGTCCAGGAAGGCGTGCGTCAGCGTCTGTGGCCTGTCAAGTCCAGCGCAAGACGGCGCGCAGCAGAATGGCGTGGTGGTGGACGCGCCTCGGCCGCCCCGTGCGTAGCACAGGAAGGCATTGCAGCCAAGGCAGGCGTGGAGGATGCGCCAGCAGGTGACCCTATGGGGTCGTTGAAGGGTGGGATCGTTGAGCCTCCGCCAGACAAAGAGGAAGAGCGGGTCAAGAGGGACTTCTGGGGGCGGCGGCTGTCGACGGCGCTCCTCCATGCGCTCCCAGACTGGCAGGCGGGGAAGACGTTGGCGAGTAAAGTCGAGGAAGGCCGGAATGCGGTCCACGTCCTCGTGGCGGTCCACAGCCTGGGGAGCAGCAGCTCGGCACCACTTGTCTTGCTCGGCGAAGAGCCCATCCGCACGGGCCGGGGGGTCGTTTGCAGGAGAGAGCCGGATCTCGTTAGGGTCAGGGGGGGAGAAGCCGTGAAGGGGCCAGGCCTTCGGCCATGCCGCTCCCGCCTCCCTCACGCCCAAGACGTCAGAGCCAGCGGCGGCAGCCCTGATGAGGTGCCGCCTTACATCACGAACGCCGAGTTCCAGTAGGCTGCGGCCGTCCACGCCTCACACAACGGGGTCAAGGTGCATCTCGTCCTCAGCACGACGTTAAACTGCTAGAGAGGGCAGAAGTACCCTGGTACTTTTCCAGAGGTCACAAGTTCGATTCCCATTGCGGAAGGATCCTGTTTCGGTTATGGTTTCTAGACTTCGGGTGCCCTGCTTGCGGGGAAGGCCTTCGAGCCACTTTCGGTCATGAGCCTGTAAATCCTGGCCCATTTGGGA
>JAWZTI010000358.1:17380-32923 GCA_039880955.1 Chlamydomonas urium | reverse complement strand
GTGGCGACACCCTCCACCAGGCCGCGGTGTACACCGTGACCGATGCCCAGGGAGTAGATGGAGGTCAGGGCAGCCGCAGACCTGGCTGCAGCGCTACCAGCCTTGCCCTGCACCAGGTCAAAGACGCCCTGCTCCTCATAGCTGCTCACGCCTCCGTCGGTGAGGAAGATGATCTGGCGGGACCCGGTCTTGCAGCTGGCCCCTGCTGGAAGCGGTGTATCATAGATGGCCTGCAGCACACTCAGCACCTGTGTGCCTCCCCAGTTGGCGTTGACGTTGGCCTGCAGCCACTTGGTGGCCTCCTGCTGTGTGTCCTGGGTGTAGGGCTTGGACGACTGCCACATCAGCTTGTGGCCGCTGCCGAACATGGCGGCGTTGAAGCGGATGTTGCCAGTGGTTGGCAGGTCCTTGACGAAGAACAGCGCCGCCTCCAGTGCCTGCTGGATCGGGGAACCGCCCATGCTGCCGCTGCCGTCTACCACAAAGAAAATCTCCTGGGGTGCACCCTGACCATCCGCAGAGGCGGTGGTGAGCTTGGGCAGGCGGGGGATGAAGGTGGCCAACGCCACGGTCTTGTGCTTCTTACCACCCTGGCGCTCACACTCCTGCATCAGCAGCTGGCCTGTGTGCGACTGGTCCTCGGTCAGACAGGGCAGCTCGATGAGCAGGGTGAGGTCGCGGGAGGGGTCGCTGACTGCCTCGTCCAGGGTGATGACCCTCACACTGGCACTCTCGTCGGCGATGGCGACGGCGGACGGGGACTCGATCGAGCGGAAGCCCCGGCTGGACTGCACCTTGATGCGGTAGCTGAGCTTGTAACTGACGCGCTCCGCAAACACAGGGTTTGCCTTGGCCACCGCAGCAGTGGGGTTGCCTGGTGCGTCCATGTCAGAGGCCTTTAGGTAAGGGGGCACCCAGGTGGCCTGGTGCTCAAACTCGACGGCGCCTGCCACAGAGGCAAGCATGCGCACGTACGAGAAGCACACCAGCGCCTCCTCCATGGCACACAGGTTGCCAACCTCAATGCTGTACAGGCTGGCGCCGTCCTGCTGCTGCATGTGCACAGCAGAGTGGCCCTGGCGCACAGCGGTTTGGTACTCCTCCTGCGAGCGATGCGTGAGGGGTGCGCAGAGGAGGGATGGTGAAGGTGTTGCACATCGAGGTAGCTTGTTCGAGTGGGCCCTTATTGCTGTGTTTCGGCATCACCCTCACCGGTTTGCATGCTGGCTGAAGACTGCAAGTTCGCGCAGTGTGCCACCCTGCTCACCTGTGCCACAGCCTTGCGCTTGACCTCAGTCACCACCTTGCGGTCTCCAATGGTGGCCTCAAACCTGTGGAGATGAAGGTGGCGGAAGAGGCAGCGTGGTGTCAAAGGGTGCAAGTGGTGGTGGTGCATGCCATGCATGCAGGTGGCGTTGTGCCCCAGGTGTTGCTGAGGTGCATCTGCCATCTGCTCACTTGTACACTGCCGAGCGGGGTGGAAGTGGGAAGACGAATCGCACAGTGCAGTCTTCGTTGCACACGTATGCAAGCTGCTCCGTGACCTCGCAGAAGCCATGCTCCGCGTACACGGTGGCAGACACAGCGCGGCTGCGCAGCGGCAGGGCCTTAGCATTGTCGCCAGCCACAAAGAGGCCGCATCGTTGCTGCTGTTGCTGCTGCTGGCCGCTGGAAAGCCAGTCGCCCACGTCGATGCTGTTGCCGGTCTGTGCGGCCATGTTGCTGGTTCCGTTGCGCAGTGCTGTAGAGTCAGTATGTGCTGAAGTAAAGTCTGTGGACTGGTGTGTTGAATGCGGCCTGAGCGCAGGATATAACTGGCCAACCGCTGGCCATGTTCTTGCCAGTTGCCTCGCCCCGGCGCAGGTCGGACGCAGTTGCTCGAGCCGCGGCAGCACTGTCTCAGCGTTTGGCTAGAAACGGCCATGACAGTTGACTGTGCAGCTTGACAATGCACAAGGTGCAACAGCAGCCTGCAACACCTGATGTCATGCACGCACAAATTCAAGCACATTGAAGCGCTGCGGACCCCTACTCGCCAGCCTCAACCCAGCCTGCTACATAGACATGTGCACACACCTGGATAGCTGTGAGATGAATGATCACTGTCCAGCCTCCCCTCAAGTTGAGGTCGTCCACGTCAATGCGCGTGAAAGGGACTGTCAGCTAACGCTCCAGCTTTCCTGATTCGTGGGTGAAAGGGGTGGCGAACCCATGGCAACCTCGCAATGCCTGCCAGTGAACTCCACTGAGTGGAGCTGAGCTTGTGGCACATGTTGCATGCGACATGTACCCTGCAAGGGCCTGGGCCATCCTGTACTCAAAAGAAGACAGTGTCAGGCTCTTCGTGCGGTTCACGGTCACCTGCTGGGCTTTGAACAAACCCTGAAGTCTTGCCCAGTGGGCCAAAATGTTGCAGCCTGCAACTTGCAGGCACGCTGAGCAAGGCAGCAGCACTCCAGACGTCAGCTGTGTACAGTGTTAATGTCAGGCAGCCATCCCATGCTGCCTTGCATTGCCTCAGCTTACTGCAGTAAAGCCATGTTGTATCTGGTGTGAATCACGTCGGACGACGGATCAGCGCAGTGCAGCACGATACTCGATTCTGCGTGCTAGCACACACACGCGTGCTCTGCGCAGCCCGACCCTTTGGTACCGGCACCGTTTATCTCAACTTTCTGTTGCAGCCGCTTGCGCGCACGCGATATGGCCAACGTGGCTCGTATGGCATCCCTGTCCACCAGCCGCAGCGGCCCGTCTGTGCCACGCTCTGCCCCAATTGGCATTGCGGCCGCCCCAAAGGCACAACAGCAAGCGTTTGGCGGTGAGCACGCACGTCCGATTGCAAGCAAGCGCAGGGCACCAGCTCGGAAGGCATTTTTATTAATGCGCATAGTTCCCCTGCGCATGGTTCCCCTGCGCTGCTGACCAGGAGCGTGCACCGCCTGGTTCAGCACCGACCTCTACACCAGCACGAGCCCCAGCGAATGTGCGTTTATGCTGTCTGGTGGGTTTGAGCAGCGCATGCACGTCCGGTGTTCGTCCAACGTGGCTTTCGCTTTTCGCAACGGCCAGTGCAGCTGCCACAATGCATGGCACCATGCTAGCCCCGGTGTGCACGCATCACCCGACGCTGCACTGTATGCATGCAGATGCGCTGCATCAGCGGGCAGGTAACGCAGGCAGTGGCAGCAGCACCTTTGCCAAGCTGTTCCAAACGCCCCATGACGACTGAGGGCGTGTCAGCCATGGCGTGCTGCTGCTCCTTTGAGGCCGCACCGACAAGCCATCCAGGTTGACCAAATGCTCTGCAACATCAGCGCACCACCACACCCATGCTGCACAGGCCATGTGTGCTTACTGTCTCTGCGTCTCGTCTCCACTCACAACGAACCTTGATAGCCCAGCGTGTGCGCATGGCAGTCCTTGGCCTTTACTGTCTTATTTCGCTCGATGCTCCTAGCCTGACTTCGAAATGCCAATCCCCTTATTTGCCCTTGAGTGAGTGTTTTTGCATTCAAGTCCAAGAATGCCTTAGTTTACTGGTCTTGGTAGTGTAAAGTACTCGCCGTCCACCTTGGATATCACTAGTTGTTCAGGGCAAAGGCGATGGATTCTGAGCTCTGCTGGAGGGTATCGGTTGCATGCTGTGTGCTACCCAAGCATGTTCCGCGGCACTGTCTTCCAGATTTTCTACTCCTTTTGACAAGTCTCTTTGCGCGAAGGGTTGAGCGCTGGGGCAGCGATTTGTTGGCAGCATTTGATGGTGTAGATGTTTGACACACTGCTGCACAAATAGAACTTTGGCTGGCAACCTGCTTGACATCAGCAGGTATTAAACGCTCGCACGAGCACTGTCAGCAACAACACTGTCAGCACTGTCTCAACAACAATACGAGGTGTGGCACACGGTTTTTCCTGAAAGATTTCTAACAAGTGGCCGGTGCCGCCACGGTGGATTCCAGCTCTCAGCGACGATGCAGACGTTCCTACCAACAATGCCTCGCAGCTTGCGCGCCTTGCGGGGCGTCGTGCCCCGTGCGCGGCCACAGGCACTGCGTGTGCAGCCACAGCCACACACCACCAGCAGAGTTGTGAGGCCACCTCTGGGGTAACAGCCAGAATGCCTGTGAATTCACGTGCACAAGCATGGGCGTGGACACTGACCTGCATTCACCTGTGCAGGTGCATGCCCATGCTTCTTCGTCCATCGTGGGAGTCCAGGGCTGGCAGGAGCGCAGCGCCGGCACCAGCACCAGCACCAGCACCAGCGGCAGGACTACAGTGGTGGACGATTTCGCAACTGACACCCGCCCCATCATCCTGTACGATGGCGTCTGCGGCCTCTGCAACGGTGCAGGTACGAGTGTGACCATTTGCACTTCACGTTGAGTCGCAGCATTGCTGTGGCAGCATTGCCAGCTGATAGGTTATCAGTTATCGGTAGGTTATGAGTGCCCAAGTCACGTTGTTACAGTTGCGAAGACGGGGTTGTTGCAAAAAGGGGGCACTGCGTGCGCGGCACTCGCACATTCAGGCGCAATAAGCCATTGCACTTCATTCAACGGGGCACAGCACCTGCCCCTGCCGAGAGAAGTGCTCTGGTTCATGGTTCAACGGGTCAGCCTGACTTCATTTTGCGGGACCATCTCTGCCTGGCCCTCTTCCTCCCCCCTCCCCTTGTGGGCCTCACGCAGTCAACCTGATGCTGGACATCGACACGAATGCGCGATTCCGCCTGGCTGCGCTGCAGAGCCCCGCGGGCCGGCGCCTGCTGCAACGCTGCGGCCGCTCGCCTGATGACATCTCCTCCATCGTCGTCGTTGAGTCCGGCAACCGCTTCCACCTCAAGTCGGAGGCCATCCTGCGCATCGCAAACGGCCTGTCCAACCCATACCCGCTGCTGGCGCTCCTAGGCTTCCCGGTGCCTCACTTCATCCGCGACCCGCTGTATGACCTGGTGAGTCTGTCGGCACGCAAGTGCTGGCTTGCTGGCTGGGGCGTGGCTGGGCATGGTGGGGGCAGGGCAATGCATGCTGCGGCCTGTTAGGGGGTGCCAACAAATCCTCTTATGTTGAGCGACAGATGTGCTCACCATTGAGCCTCTCAGTGCTGTCTCTTAGCCCTACACTGCAACCATCTGCTGTGCCTGCTCTCTTGCTAGGTTGCCAACAATCGGTACAACATCCTGGGCAAGCGCGACGAGTGCCGGCTGAGGGACGACTCATTTGCTGACAGGTTTATTGTAGAATGAGGGGTGAGCAGTGCTTATCCTTTTGACATGAGTTGACAGACAGTGCTTTGGGAGTGAGGTGATTGAGAGTCAGAGACGTTGGAGTGGTGTGTGTCAGTGGCGAGGGGATTGTGTGTGCGGCAGTAAGCAGTTTCTTTTGCACTTGTAACATTTTGCCGATAAACGTTCACGGCTGTGCCTGCAGCGCTGCGCGCCTGGATGGCAGCTCTTCAGCAACGCAGGTCGAAGTTGTTTCCATGCTTTTTGCTTATAGCTAGTACTTGCAAGCTGGTGTTTCAAGGCCGACCGTGTATTGCAACGGTGTCGCAACTCAAGCATCAAAAGCAACCAGGCCTGGTGTCCAAGCGCTGAATGAAAAACAAGCAAAGCGAAGAACGCAAGACAGAAAACCAGCTCTTCCCCCAGCCCGGTTACTGAAGCTGCCAAAGCACAGCGTGACATCACGTGAGGACCTTTTGATCCTCACACCCTGCAGCATCCTGCATCCATCACACCCAGGGTTGCCTGCGTTGCAGGCTGCCACTTGCAGCCGCTTACACATGGGCAAGCAGAACAGATGCACTGCCTACCACTTCTATGTGACCTTCGTCTGTTTTGACGGACATGTGCCAACCAGGCCTGCACCCCTACCAAGTGCAGCTGGATCAAAGTTGTTGCGTGATGTGTTTCGTTGATGGCATGCAGCGCCTGCTGCCTTCCTACTCCGTGACAGGTTGCTGCCTTATTTATCTGCTGGCTCCAGGGGACCTTGCCCTCAGTAGCCGCGACCCAGGTCGCTCATGAACTTGGTGGCCATGCCTGACAGTTTGTGCGTGACGCTGCCGACCGCCTGCGACGCGTTGCTGGCCATCTGCAGCAGCTCATTCGAGGCCTTGAGGGACAGCTGAGACACCAGCCTGGATGCACTGTCAAGGTCCCCGGAGCGCGTGGAGTTGGAGCGGCGAGAGTCGAGGCCGCTGCCGCCGCCATTGCCGTCGCTGCTACCAAAATAGTCGGATGAGGAGATGGCGGCAGCGCCAGAGAACTTGCTGAGCCGCGCCTGAAGCTCGCTCTCGCTGCAGGCAGCAACAACATGCAGCAGAGGTTGGCAGTTCACAAAAATGCGTCTGATAGACATGCCAGGCACGCAGCAGAGGGTGGAAGCGCACCAGACAGGCGTTTGGTGAACAAGCTAGGCTGTTGGGTCTGAGAGCCAGCCCCCACCTATCCATGAACCTTGTTGACTCGCAACCCAACGGCCCCCCCAGGCAGGGGCAGCAGCTGCCAGCCGCTCACCTCTCCTTGTTGCTGTCCTCACAGGCCCGTGAAGAGATGGCCTTGGCGCTGCCGTACTTCTGCTGCGCGAGGCTGCCGCCTGTACCGCCTACGCCAGCGGACGGTACTGCCGAGGACGGCGCGTGGGGGGCGGGGACCGAGGCCCTGTTTCCGAAGAAGTTGTCCGAGCCCTTGGCATGGAGCATGAGATGCCCATCCTTTCCACGATGCAGGTTGGGCTCCTGACCGTAGGCGCCAAAAGTGGGAAAGGTGCAGTTGGGAAGGATGCATAGGTTGGGAAGGGCTGCATGCGTCGGGGTGCAAACCCAGCGCCCTATGTGCCAACACTGTACACCTGCCCCCTTTTCCGTAGCCGTGGCTCAAATACTACCACGCAGCTGACGCACGCGTCACTTTGTCACACAGGCAGAGTCGGGCGCAGTCCGCACAAGAACAATGCATCCCTCAAACAAGCAGGTGCAGGCAGTGGCTGTGCTGCCAAGAACTGCACAAAGGCTCGCCAGACCCAACCAAACCCCAACTCACTGCCGTGAACAGATCGTAGCTGAAGCGCGAGGCTCGTGCCGCCGCCTCGCCCGCTCCGCCGCTCGCTGCCCCGCTGCCCACTAGGAGCGGTTCTGACAGGCTGGCGGGCGGTGCAGGCGCTGCCTCGGACGCAGGCGCCTGGTCAAACAGAGCTTCATCCACCTTGGTGCCCAGCTTCTTCACGCCCAGGCCCGGCTTGCCTCCGCCCTTCTTCGCCGCACCCAGCCGCGCCTTGGTGGTGACCGCCGGCGCCGGCGCGCGGCTTGCGCAGCCCATGCCCGTGGCCCCGCCAACGGCCGTCCCAGCTCCCGCGCCACCTTGCCCTGCCGCTGCCACCATTCCGGCAGTGCCTTCCGGAGTTGTCTGCTGATCCAGCTGGCTCTGGTCTGCCTGCTCGGGCTTGAGATGCTTGGCGGAGTGAGATTTGTGGCGGGTATCGTGCAGCTCGCCAGGGCCAGCGAGGTCCTTGCTGTGCCTGCAGCGGGCAACCACCAAAGGGGAAGATTGCAGACAGACGGGCATGACATCACACTCATGACGAAGAAACTTGAGCGAACACACCATGGAGTTCTGACACATCCCTGTGCAAGCAGCGCATGTGGTCACGGCCATGGTCAGCAGGGCAGCGTGCACGGTACGGCCGGGCATGACCGAGCGCCAATTGGGGCTGGGAACAGCGCAGGATGTACATGTTGCCGGGGCACGCATGGCTCAGGCTCAGGCGCTCACCCTGAAGCAATGGCCATGGCCTGCGCAGGCGTTAGCTTTGCCGCCTCCTTCTCCAGCATGCTCCTGTACAGCTGAGCCGCACGCGAGGTATACTGCATGGGGGTTGGGAGGTCACAGGGACGAGCGGGTCGGAGGCAAGGCTCGCGTTGTCCCACCTTCTCGCCTCCTCTACTTAGTACAGCTGCGTAACTATGCTTGGCTGTGCCGCCGCCAAGTTCCAGCCCCTCCCCGCAGATGTGGAATCAGGTGTATCAGGTCATGTAAATAAACCAAGTAAGGTCCAATATGCTAATCAGCATATCGGAGGTACGCAACGCTGTCACCCTCTCCAGGGCAAAGGAGAGCCCAACCTGCCCTGACCGCCCCAGGCTGAGCTGTCCTGACCGCCCCAGGCTGCCTAAAGCACATGACTGCGCCAACAGTACTTCAAGTGTTACGCCCCACCTTGGACTCAATCTTGTCGGCTCCGAGTTCGTCCCAGCCATGCTGCTTAAAGAAGTGGCGCGCCCTGGCGTTGCCGCCGATAGCCATCAGCTGCACAGGCACACGCATGGCGGGCAGGCCGTGGACGCACACGCCTTGGCATATACAGTTGTGTCAGTGCGTTGCTGTTCAAGTTTGTGCAACGCATTGAGACCCTGTGACACTTAGCTACATTTCCTGCACCTACCTTGAGCTGCTCAGGCGTCCAGCTGTCGAGAGTGGTGGACCTGACGAACGAGATGTGAACGCCAAGGGAGCGGTGCACGCCGGCGCAAGATAGGCACAAGTAGCAGCCGTAGGGCACGGTGGCCCAGGTGGGGTTGCGTGCCGGGCAATCAAAGCACATCTGCATGCACATGCAGACGGTGCCGCTGTTGCTGCAGAGCAACCAGCCAGAAGCTGCCATGTGCACCGTGCTGGGCTTGAATAGCAGCGCACATGCTGCGACTTGGCCTCCTGCCCCTGCCCCCCAGGAGTACATCTGGGCAGCCCTCGCCCTACTGGCCAGGCGCCTGGATCCTCCTGAGGCAGTACCTTGTTGTCGGGCTTCGCGCGCAGGCGCTTGAACAGCGCGTCCCGCTCCAGCTCGTGCTGATTGCCGGCCGGCTGCATCACCACTGGCGATGCAGCCATGGCTGTGATAGCAGACTGAAATCACTCCTGATAAGCGACGCAGCGGTGCCAGGCGCTGAGCATGCACGCGCGTGGACAGGTTGACAAAGGGCGGGCATAGATTCTGGTGTGGAAGGAGGGACGGTGTGGTGGGATACTGGCTCATAGCTGGACATTTGCACTGTCCCATTGCACTGAGGCTCACTGATGATAGTGCTCCTCTGGTGCACTGGCTGGGCAGGTGTTGTGGGCGCGCAGTGCAGCTGATTTGGGCGCAGTGCCATGGGCCACATCACGTTGCGTCACGTCGTGTGCAACTTGCACAGTGCAAGCTGCGTGCAAGTTGCGTGCAGCGGTTGCACTGCACTGCACGTGCACCTGCTCTTGCTCCATCTACCTGAGACCTGAACAGGAGGTGACGCGGGCTCAACCGAGTGGGGAGTGGATGCACTTGGCTCAGCGTCGCATCTGCTGACCACCCAGCTGAACTTAAAGCTGCAGCGTTTGTGACAAGAGCAGCTTGCCGGAGGCGATGGTGCGTTCCGTATGTCGGGAACTGCAAATTCTGAAAAAGCGGGTGGCATTGCTGGCAGGGGCGCTGCAGCAGGTAACAGCTGCTGCAACCATAAGGTGTCTTCATGCCAGCAGTTTCCCAAACACCCGGGGGAGGGGATGCTGCAAGTGTGGCTGCTGCTGTGCTTGATGCCAGAGGATGAAGGACTGAAGAGCGCTCTCCTCTTGAACCTAAGGGCGTATTCGTCTGGGGGCTGGCAGGGCTTGGTGCCACGTCCTCAAGTACAGGCTGCAGGTACTGCAGGCTTCTGGTTTGTCGCGAAGGCTTTCACTACAAAGGGTTTGATATCACTGCTTGCTATGCTTGCAGGGCACATTTCCAGGCAAGCACCTGGAGGCAGGATCTCGGGTCCATTTTGCCGCATTTGGGTGTTGTGTTGGGCAGGCTTGCCTGCAGACTAGCCTTTTTCCTTAACTCACGCCCAAGGGCGTAGTTCTTTCTTTCTTTCTCGCCGCATCCCACAGGGTCCTGAAGCAATGTCGTACTGAGCAACTGCTTGAATATCAGCAGGGGGCAATTTTGCTAACGACAAAGCATGTAGCAGTTGGATGTCCGCTCTGGCCAGACCTGCAGCCGGGGGCCTGGTCAGCACGGCAGCCAACAGCTGCAGGAGCATCTGCGCTCTGCAAGCACTGCATCCCTGCACCGCCGCAGCAAC
This sequence comes from Chlamydomonas urium, assembly GCA_039880955.1. Taxonomy (NCBI): domain Eukaryota; kingdom Viridiplantae; phylum Chlorophyta; class Chlorophyceae; order Chlamydomonadales; family Chlamydomonadaceae; genus Chlamydomonas; species Chlamydomonas urium. The sequence goes on along the minus strand of JAWZTI010000358.1, from coordinate 22,816 downwards.
ATCATCTCAATAGCGTACTCGCAAGCAAGGGCGTGGCCACAGCTGCCCTGGGACTGCATGGGGTTTGTGCTGGCAGGGGTCGAGGGGTCGAGGTGGTAACCTTGCAGCAATGCCACTGAATACATGAAATACTAGTACAATGTATGAGCGCTGCAGCAGCGTGCCAACAGCAGCTGCTTTGCATGAGTGGTGTATATATATGCAAGTTCGGACTGTGTGGGTAGAGTTTCGTTGAAAAAGTAAGAAAGAGAAACGCGAAGAACCCGGTGAAGGGAAGAGAATGAGAGCTTGCACAGATAAGCATACAGTAAAGGGGGCAGGCGGCTTGTTCGCAGGCGCCCACACCGGAACAGGTTGTGCATACACGCCAACCACAGCGCTGCTGAGAGCACGCAACAGCGAGCGCAAGCCGCCGATGGGAGGCGTTTGTTCGGCGCCAGAGGCGGTGGCGACGTTAGGGGAGCAGGTGCTTGTCGGGGAGTAGTGGCGCTTGCTGAGGGCTGCAGCTTTGCTCGTCAACACGGCGCCCAACCGCGTAACATCAGGCAGGAGGTATGCGAGTGGCGACTGGGGTTTGCTGACGCGCTGCCCCTTCCACCTGGCCTCAACAGGCGCCCCGCAGCCCAGACTCTCCTCGCAACAGCGCGCATGTTGACAAGCAGGAGCAGGAACAGGCTGCATCGCCTAGCGAGGAGCAGGTGAGATGGTGTTGGTCGCCAACCAATGCGCCTGCATGCGGCTCATGGCGGACCTCAACGCGTGTTGCATGCACATGCGTGCAGGAAACGACCGCGGGCACGCAAGCAGCAGCAGCTGGAAATGAGGAGTCAGAGCAAGCAGCATGCAGTGCTTTGCATGCAGCAACAGCTGGTGAAGCGGAACGTGCCGGCAGCTTAGAGAAGGGTGAGGAAGAAGCCACAGCGTCTTGGACCAAGGCATTGGAGCAACGGACACATGACATGCACATGCTGCCAGCAGCAACATCAGCAACAACGGACGAACAGCAGGGCAGCTGCAGCATACCAGCATGCGGTGTGCCTGCTGCCGCTGGTGAGCCTTCGGGTTTAACATGCAGCGATGGCGGCGGGCACGACGGGGCACCAGCACAGCCCCCAGCAGCCCAGGCCTGTGACACTTCTTGTAGCACAGCAGCCCTGCACAGTGCTTCGGCTGCGTTGGCGGCAGAGCGACTGCCCTCGGTGGCGCCCCAGCAGCACCACCACGACCAGGACGTTGCTGTGCTGGGGACCAGGAGCAGCCTAGAAGCTCGCGGACTGACGCGCACGCCCAGCAATGCAAGCAGTGTCGTCAGCACCAGCCATGTGGGGGCAGGCCTTCGTGCCGGCATGTCTGATGACGGCGGGCCAGGAGGGGGGAACGGACCGGCAGCGTGTGGATCGGCGAGCAGCCCTCGGCGCAAAATGCGGCCGTCAATGCCGCCTCCCCAGACCCAGCAGCAGCAGCTGCAGCAGGTGATGGTGCAGGCGAGCAGCCGCTCGCGGTCTGTGCCCAAGGCAAGCCAGCAGGGGTTCGCTGCAGTGCAAGGGCAGCGCGGGTCACCAAAGGGCCGCTGCAGCAGTAGCGGCGGCGGCGCCCTCGACCCCTACGCCCCCCGCCCCGGCGTCCGCCTCAGCGGCGGCTCCCGCAAGGACCTATCGCCGTCCCAGGGCCGCCGCTCGGCGACGCCCGACGGCCACAGGCTGAGCAGCGGGTCGGGAGGCTCGCCGAACTCCTCGAAACGGATGGGTCCCAAGCCCCTCAAGCCGCTCGGGCCCTACGGCAGCGGCCAGAGCAGGCTGTCTAAGGCCACGGCGTTCGCCGCAGCCGCCGTCATACGCTCAGCTCAGCCGCAGCCGGGGAATGAGGCTGATGAGTGCGGCCATGACGAGGGCGGGAGTGGATGTCACCTGACCGACCTGGACCTGCCGGTGCTGCCCAACTACCCCAAATACCCGACGCCGCCTGCCAACATGATGAGCGAGGAAGCCGGTGCGCAGCTGCCGCAGTACGACAGCGGCGACGAGTCGCTGCGGTGTGGCGGCGGCGGCGGCGGCTTGGAGGACTCGCTGGAGTGGTCGGAGCTGTCGAGCTCGCTGCCCCCAAGCTGCTTTGGCACCGCACGCGTGTCGCGCGTCCTTGAGGCAGCAGTGAGTGGGAGGACTCAGCTTGTATCGCTGGTGCAAGACATCATGATATTTCATGGACCTGTTACTATACAGGCACGGTTCAGAGGGCAGGGAAGGCAGGGATGATGGCTAGCTGAAGATACCCGTTCACATCTCAACCTTGGGTCTGGCTGCCGTGTTCTGCGGCCGTGTTCTCTGTGCTTGGTTCTGCCAGTTCCCGCCCCTCGCGCAGAGGCTGGCTGCCTCACCATCCTGTGCTGCTGCCCTGCGCTGCCCCCGCCCCCCGCAATGCACAGGAGGTGCAGGAGATGCTGCAGCAGGAGGTGGGCCCCGACGCCTCGGCAGCTGCCAGGCAGCTGCGGGACATGGTGGATGACCGCTTGTCGGATGCCTCCACCTCCTCCGTGCACTCCAGCCCCGCGCACCGAGGGTCAGCGGGCAGGATGCACCATGCGGTGCCCAGCCTGCACCAGCACATCTACCCAGGCTGCCCGTACCCCCTGGCGCCTGCTAGCGCACAAAAGAATGCGGCGGTGCAGCAGTCGGGGATGCCTAAGGCGGCGCAGGCGGCCGAGCAGCAGCCGCGCTCGCACCACCGCCGGCAGGCGTCAGGCTCGGATGAGGCGCTGCTGCTGCTGGACCCGCGCCTGGGCGGCCTGACGTCGGTGGCGGAGGAGCACATCGGCGAGGAGGTCCCGCTGGCAGTGGCGGAGGGCGTGCTGTCAGCCAGCAGCAACGCCAGCGAAGATGCACCGCATGGGACGCATGAGCTGCATGGGCCGGGGCTCATGGTGCATGGCGATGCGCCCAGGGCGATGCTGGCGCAGCTGTCTCTCAACTCGCTGCCTGCCACTAGCCAGGACCTGCTGGGGGTCAGTGACCTGTCCTCAATGGCGATCCTTGCTAAGTGAGGCGCTGCTGGGTATTGTCTGCCTAGCTTCAGCGTTGGAAGATTGAAAAAAGAGCGAGGGCTGTTGCCTGTATGGGGCAACAGCCTGCCTGCCATAATCTGTCCAGGCGGCAGGGCGCTGCAATACTCCGCCCTCTGCCCTGCAGGCCAGCTGGCCTGTGGCAAAGGCCCGACTGCTGAACTGTGCCCCGCCTGCTTGGGGTGATTAATGTTGTGATCACTGGTCAGAATTTACCCAAGGACTGCGCACTTATTGGTGGCCCAGGTAGCCATTGTGGAAGCTGCTTAGATTGCCTGCCCCACTGTCGGTGCCCCCCTGTGCCCCTTGCATAAGACGAACCGCTGCACAAAGCTCTGTCTGTTTCTGTGCGGTGGTTTTCAATTCTACCACACCATCCAAGCGAAGACATGTTGCCGACTCATTGACCATGGCCGATGGTGGCTCGTGGATGGGGTACAGACCATGCGCTGATCTTGCTTTGAACTTGAGCTTCTGACTCACCTCTGCTTGCTGCCTTTGCCTTGTGCGCTGGCCTTTGTGTTGGGGTGTATCATAGTACGCGGCTTTTCGCGGTCATGACTGCTGGTTGGGCACAACCCAAAGCCTTGCGAAGACAAACCCAAGTGACTTTGGGTCTCTTGCCCTGCTTTCATTCCCTTTCCCAGTCAGTAACTTGGGTAACAGACAGTAACCTATCATTCCATGCTGCTGCGGCAGCCCGGCCCTGGTATTGGTAGATGTCGCTCGGGAGCTGGGCAACCGCTCGGACTCGGGCCAGACTTGGGAGGTATTGGTGAAGATGGGGAAGGGGCGGAAATGTGGTGGCGAAGCGGCCGAGCCCGGCACTGCTGCTCCGACGCTAGGGTGAGGGGATGGAAGGGAAATACGGAGACGGCAGCACACAGGAAGCTCTAAGGTTTGGCGGGTGATACGGCCTCAGACCGCACTCCAGGCGGCTGAGTCAACTGTGTCGGCTGGGCGCAGATCCATACGCTGCAGCGGAGCACCGGTACTGGTACTGTCCAGAAGCACAACGGTGTTTTACACTGTTGGGGTGGGCAAGAATACCTCTGGTCCGCACGCAAACGCGGCCCTCGGCACTAAGAACTCGGGGGAAAGTCCCACACAGTCAAAGATGACAGCCTGGCTTAAGCAAGTCAATATGCAAGGCGAAGCATCAGTCGCGTGCGCAGCAATCGCGCAGCAATCGCGCACGCGCCACACAAAGGGCTGCAGACCCGGCGCGCACGGCCTTCGAACAGATCAGCCACACAGCAACACTGCAGCACGGCGATAACCGAACAGCTACTGCGCAGCTGCATGAGCTGCATGCCACACCAAGGTAGCAGGCTCACACAGAAAAGGGCATGTCACTCTTTAGGGGTCAGTCAAAGATCATGCATGCATGCAGTGCAGAAGACAGCTGCATGGCAGCACAGCCAAGGCTGGCGGCACAGGTACACACGTGGCTGAGCGCTCTATGGCTGGCTGCCTGACGGCAGCAAGCTTACAGCAGAGCTAACTAAAGGGAAAAGACTGTGATACGCCATGCACCGCCATACGCCCTGACAGCCTTTGCGATTTTGTGATACCCTTTCAGTTCCAACGCTCCGGCGCGGGCGCTTCACTCAACTGCTGTCCTAGTTATGAGGACCGTGACCTCTGCCTGTACCTGCTCTGTGTCTCTGCGCTCTGATGTAAAAGGTCAGGGACTTATTGCTGGGCGGATTTTGCCTTTGCCATGTGCATTGGGTCGGTGCCTGCTCAAGTAGAAGTTGGGCTGCCATGAGCAACACGAGTGCAATCAAGTTAGCACTTGTATTCTCGCTCACTCAGCTGCAAATCAAGCAAAGAACTCGCAGCGCTGAGCTGCGCCCAGGTGGTTCCATAAGTCAGGGCACCCCTTTCACAGCTGTCCGAACTCAGGTCATACCCTTTGCTCCACACCCTGCCCCTGGGACAGCCCCCTTGACAGCGTGTCCACCAAGGCCGCAGCCCCTGGGCGCAGGGCAGAGGCGAAGGGGGGCAGCAACTATGGCTTTTCCACAGCTGTGTCCATGCCTGACCCGACAGGTCAAACAGGGCACCTTGACGTTGGGGTGCGCTGCATGCACAGCGCTGAAGCGTTTGCAATCCCGTTTGGAGGCAGTGCAGCTGACACATAGGGCTACACGTACATGGTGACAGATGTGGCTGGATCACCTGGGGCATAGCTGCTCTCAAATGTTGCAGACACTTTGACTGTGGGTCTGTGTGGGCTGGGTGTCATGCCACGGCGCAACGACACGTTGTCGCCTTCTGCTGGCTGCAAGGCAAGGGGAGACAGCGCCACATGTGTGCTGTCTGGGAAGGGTGCTGTCATGGGATGGCTTGGAGCATGGTGCATGCACTGCTGGTTG
>JAWZTI010000358.1:0-11662 GCA_039880955.1 Chlamydomonas urium | reverse complement strand
CCCCCCCCCTTGTTGAGCTTCTCGAGACCCTCTCTGTCCCACATTCCCTGCAGCTGCCTTTCCCTCCTGCTGTACCTGGAAGTTGGCAGGGGAGCCCGACAGGGACTGCACGTTGACGCCCCACTTGGTGGAGTCCAGGCGGAAAGCGTCCAGGGCGCGCTTCTGTGAATCAGGGCACAGCGTTGCAATCGATGCATGCCACGCGTGAGATGAGTGCCGCGAGGCTTATGCGTGGGATCTTACTGTTGTGCCAGGTTGATCATCACAGTGCAATGCTTCGCACATGGTGTAGCTGCTATGCTGAGCAATATGAGAGCGTGGCTAGTCACCGCCTGTGAGCACAGCAGCGCTTTTTGAGCAGCAACCATGGCCTACACGGCGACCTACGCCATGAGCTACTTCCCTAATCCAACCACCGCTTCTGTCATCCGCACCTGGCACAGCCTCTCAGCCATGTCGATGAACTCATTGCCGCCGTAGTACCTACATGTGCATGCAAGATCAAGCACACACGTCATGAAGTGACAGATCGGAACAATCCGGCATCAAGATCAAGAAAGCCATCATCTCTGTTCACCAGGCAGGCATGGCAAGCTGGCTGGTTGCTGGTGGTTGTTTGTCAGTTGTGCCACGAGTCCCACCTGGCGCCAGGGTAGCCCTCAGAGTACTTGTTGGTCATGATGGAACCAACGGCCTCCATCACTGACGCAGAGACAAAGTTCTCTGAGGGGATCAGCTCCAGGCCCTGCAAGCAAAGCCGCAGCACGTGCGGACAGGCGTCACACGCAAGAGCCACAGCACAGCCGCTGCTCAGTACCGTTGCTACTGCTGTTGCACATGCTCTGGCGCCAAAAGATGTCACGCCCCATGCATGCAGACATCAAAGACACTAGGCTGACCTTCCACTGCCTGTTTTTCTCCTTTTCGATGATGTCCAGCAGCTCGGGATCCACTTCCGCCAGTGACGCGTTCAGCAGCTTGGGCCACTGCGGAGGCGGTAAGCGGGCAGGCGCGAAGGCGGGAGGCAGTCGGTTCATGTGCCCATGGGCAAGCCCAGGCAGGTCCGCTGACGCCCTCAACCCCAGCGCCCGCAGCAGCGCCACTCACTGTGACGTGCGCACGCTCAGAGCTGCTGGCAAACTCTGAGTAGTCGTCTTCGTTGGAGGCCGGCTGCGTGTGTGAGTGGGTTTGAGCGCGTTGAACGCTCGCATTGGACAGGGCAGCATGCGTGGCACTGGGCTGCACAGGGCGAGTGGTGGCTCACCTGGGCGGCAAAGAAGCGGCGCAGGCATGTCTGCAGCGGGGCCTGCGCGTGCACGATGGCCACAACTAGGGGTGAGAACAGAAACTGCGGATGCCCAGCCAGCCGCGATGGCGTTCTGCTAGCTTACAGCGCTTCCGCTGACGGAAGCGAGGCGCGTGGCCAGCTGCTGCTGAGCTCGGATCATGGCCACAACAAGTGCTGCGTGACACGCCAGGTGTGCAGCTGTTGCAGTTCAGGGTATGAGTAGGTGTGGCACCCTCGCAGTTTCCATGGAACTGGTTCCAGTTCTGAACTAAAGCCTTTACAGCACAGCAATCTTCTAGAGCCCTACCCTATGGAGAAGCGCCAAACGTCAGGGGTTTAGCAAAATAACTAGGTGAAAACAAACTGAGGGACAGCGGCAACTGGTGCTGTCTGCCCGGTCCAGCAATCGGCCCCAACCATCACGTATGTCTGTGGTGAGGACTGCGCTGGACAATAAAGCTGGAGAAGCTGATGCGAAGGACAGCTTACAGCAGGCCACGCTTGGCCCAGGACTCCAGGGGTGGCAGCCAGCGGTGCTTGGTGGTGGGCTCGCCGGGCACCCAGCCAGGCACCTGCCAGGCGGCGACAGCAGAGGGTGAACAGGCAGCAGCGCAAGGTGAGAGAAGATGGCATGGGCGCAATCGTAGGCAATTGGTATGCAATCGTTGCCACATCGTGCGTGCCTGCTGTTCCACACATCCTCATGTATCTAGTTATCCTGTGGCAGACGTCACGACGCAAAACTCACGTCCTTCATGACCTTGGCCTCTGCCTCCTGCTTCTTGCGCATATACTCCAGGTATCTGCAGCCATAAGCAAGCGGGTATGACAGGTTTTGGTAGCACACGTGCAATGCCTATGGCAACAACCCATGCGGTGCAACATCCTGCTGCCAGGGCGACCTGGCTGTCCCAATATTTCGCACCAAGCACATGACACCGGTTTCATGGTTCACTGCTCATATACTCATGAACCCCTGCTTCCTTGCCCACCTCAGGTCCCATTCTGCTTGCAAGACTGGGTTGACGATCTGCCTGACTGCCAGGATCTCATCTGACTGGAACCTGCAAAGCAGTGGAGCGTTGCCCATACAGCAATCAGGTCAGTGATGGCATGTTTGAGTCTGGCTGCCCCCTACAGCGCACATGCTCCACCGCCTTGACAGTCCCGCTGATGCATGCTCACCTCGTGTCCTTCTTTTGCTGGCTCATCTGCAGGTCACATTGCATGGGAAGGCGTTCGGCATGCAAGGGTCAGTTTTGGTGCTGCAGACCGAGAAACACGCTACTTCTGGGTTATGACCTTGCATGCACGCAACGCTGCGATTCCACGCGCCTGGTAGAAGCCGTAGCCCACGATGGCAGTCACAGCTGCAAAGATGGCCACACCCGTCGGCCCGGTGTTTGGCAACCGGCGTTCGATACGGATGGAAGGGAAGCCACCAGGGGGAGGCGCATCTTGCAGAACAGGCAGCTCCTTGATGGACTGCATGCATAGTGTGCGAAGGGTTGCCATCATGCCCCAACCCAGGGCACGCCTTGACCTGTTCTGGAACGTGCCCTTGAATGCACACCGCTGCAAGCGTCTTCGTGAGTTGCACACACCTTAATGCCAGGGATGCCCCGAACAAGCGACTCCGTCATGGTGGTGCTCCTCCTGCAGCAGCCCCGCCCCGCAGTTGTGCGTGCTACCCCACAGCTGTGTCGCGTCTCCCTTGAGCAAGCTGCGCTCTCCTGAGGCAAGACACACTTCCACACCACAGCACCAGGCCTTCTCAGCACAGCAAGCTGCAACTAGCCAATAGCAGGAGTGCCATGCATTTCAGGCCAGCTCCTTTCACTGCCAGCTCTCATCAAAACTGCACAAAGCAGGCAGCCAGCCTACGCGGCTATGGGCGCTGTACCAACTGGCAACGACGTGCAGTCCCTGCAGCTGCAGGAGCCACTGCGCCATCATCTGCTGTTTTCAACAACCTTCTGGCATGGACCAGCCGCGGCAGCGTAGCACAGGATAACACCCGACTGGTGCATGTGGCAGAGTTGCCGCAGCGTGGCAGGGGCCTGGTCGCCAAGCAGGTGCGAGGCCAATGGCAGTGCACATAGCAGGTGGCATGCAACTTCAGTAGCGAAGCTGCATGGTCCCAACGTAGAGCCATTCCTGACACTGCCGCCACCTGCTCCTGCCCGTTGCCTAGGACATAGCGCCAGGGCAGGTGGTCATTGAGGTGCCGTTCACAAAGCTGTTCAAGAGCAACCCAGAGTCAGAGCTGCACTGGGCTGCGGACATGGCGCTGCGGCTGCTGCAGGAGAAGCAAGCGTGCGAATCGTCTCACCAGCATCGCCAGCAAGACAGGAGCAGCAAACACGACAACGTCACCTCACCTGCCAGCTACAGCACTTCTGCAAACGCCAGTGATAGCAGTCCCTCGTTACACTGGTGTCCGTGGGTGGCTTCGCTGCCACAAGATGCCCTGACACCCCTTGGGTTTTCAGACGCTGCTGTCGCCGCCCTAGGTGACCCTGGCGTGGTGGCGGAGGTGCAGGGCATGCGGCAGTACTTCCAGTCATACTGGGCAGCGCTCACAGGCCCTGAACACGGACCACAGGCTCCGGCTGTGTGCGGAACGTACGAGCAGTTCATGTGGGCGGTGCAGGTGTTTACCAGCCGCTGCTTCTTCGAGCCCAGCCTGGGCTGCCATCTCGCTGTGCCGGGCGTCGACATGGCGAACCACAGCTTCCAGCCAAACGCATCGGTGCAGGTGCGCCACGGCGTCGACACGTGCCAGGGTCGAGACGCAGTAGAGGACGTGTGCGATCCCTCTGCAGCGGGGCGAGACGCAGTAGAGGACGTGTCTTCAGCATCCCCCAGTGTGTTTCAGCTGGTGGCCGGGCCTGACGGCATCGAGGAGGGCGAGGAGGTCACCATCTGCTATGGTAGCACCTGGCCTAATGAGCCCTACCTGCTGCTCTTTGGCTTTGTGCCTGAGGATAACCCGTCAGACGGCGTCATCCTGTTTCCCAACCTGGTCGACCTGGCAAGGGCGCTGATCCAGGACCAGCAGCAAGGTCAGCAGTCGGGCATCGCGAAGCTGTCTGAGGAGCAAGTGGAGGAACTGCTGGAGACCGTTTTTTCACAACCTGAAGTGCTGGCAGCAGCGGAGTCGGGTGATTGGGACAGGCTGCAGGTCAGCCGTGCAGGGATAGACCCGCGTCTAGGGCCGGCGTATGAACTGGTACGCCAGGGTGCTGAGACGGCTGGCTGCTCGGGCCTGCTTGACCTGCAGCAGCTTCTGCGCGCAGAGTGTGAGGAGATGCTGGGAGCGCTACAGCAAGCTGCCGCTGCTGCCGAGAGTGGGTTGTGTAATGCGGTTGGCGCCGATACTGCTGCTCGTTTCCGCCAGCAGAAGCAGCTCATCCTGCAGCAAGTGCTGGCTGGCCTGGACTGAAATTATGCAGCTTCATGCCAGTTTTCATACATATGTTCATTCATGTCACACCTACATACACATCACAGTACTTGTCACCCAAGGCAGCAACTGCTTTGTTCCTGTAAGGGTTTTGCTCAGGGTGGGCTCAACCACATTCCGCATCCCAAGAACACCCCAGGGTGTCCCCGCATCACTTGCCCTGCAGCCTCTCTACCAGCCAGTCAGTCCCCTTATCCAGGCCTTCACCAGTGAGGCCATTCGACGGCACGATCTGCCATGGTCTGTCCTTGATGTCCTCTAGGCCTAGCGCCTGTGCAATCTCCACCGGCGACAGGGCGTCAGGGAGGTCCTTCTTGTTGGCAAAGTACAGGATGGGCACGCGCCGTAGGTTGGGGTGTGCCAGCATGTTGTCCATCTCATCCTTGGCCACAGCGCTGGCGCCACAGGCGATGGAGGTGGGTGTGTCGGTACAGCGGGAGAGTTTTGTGAGGAGGCAAGACCAACAATGGCATCAACAGTTTGATGGCAGGTGGACTGCAGCTATAGCACCTTGCCTCATCTCCAGAGGCGATTTCAACAACCGCCATGTTCGGCAGGGCAAGCACACAGCAGCCACATCTGTGAGAGACTGATCACCTCAGCTGCTGATTTAAAAAGAACCCTGAAAGGCAAGAAAAGGAATGGCTACCAAGGCACTCACAGGCGGAAGCGGTCGCCACTGTCCACTACAAACACGGCTGCATCGGCGCCCTTGAAGAACACTTCCCAGAGGGGGCGATATCTCCCAGCGCCACCCATGTCAAACACTGTGAATGCTAGCGGCCTGCACGGCAGGCATGGCAGGGTGCGGAGAAGGCAAGAAAAATCCCGGCTGGGCAACCTTGCGTGAAGCCCCTTGAGCATGCCTTGCAAGCTGTTCAAGCGACTTTGAATGTGTGTTCAGGAGCCTACTCACCCCTTCTTGAACGTGTCCACATGGAAGCCAACCGTTGCTGCCACCTCAATGGACTGCTTCTCTTTTGGCTGTGCAGCAGCACAGCAGAACAGCAGCGACCTTACCTGCTGGGTAGCTACGCTCCCTGGTGCCCAGACTCACAGCCATACCTTCAGGCGTTCCACAATGGTCGTCTTGCCAGCGTTGTCAAGGCCAACGATGATGATGTTGACCTGTGGCGGCGACACGGAGAGACTGTGCTCCAGTGGTGGCACTGAACGCACACATATGCAACATGCAACGTGCTCGCATGAACAACCTCACCTTCTTGCCGCCAAGTCCCAGCAGGGACATGAAGCCACTGCGCAGTGACAGCGTACATCGGCATCAAGGTTTCTGAGCATGTGTCTGTGTCTATGCCAACGTACCAGCACCTCACCCCATCTTGGGCACAGCTGCTTGCTTCTCCTGGCTGAATGGTGGGCTTTCCTTCGTCGTTGAAGTCCGGCTGTCCCTTCATACCCCACACCCCACACCCCAGGAACGTTTGCCCGATGCACCCGCAACTGCGCGTATTACCCGCAGCGCGCACAGGCGTGGGCGCCTTCAGCTTCTGTACGGGGTGCGCCCGACCCGGGCTGCCCATTCGCGACCATGGGGTCCAATGCTACATGGGGTGCCATGTTCCAGTCCGTGGCAAGCAAGGTCAAGGCTGCCTACCTGAACGTGACCGACACTGAGCTCAAGGTGCTGGACGCAACCAACGAGGAGCCATGGGGACCGCACGGCTCGGTCATGGCAGGTGCGCACTGGTTGTGCATGCCGCCCGAGGACGTAGCACGTTGGCAGATGTGGCTGATAACCAGTGTGCGTTGAACGAGCAGAGATCGCTCGTCTTGCGGAGCGCCCAGACCAGTACAACGAGGTCATGGTGAGTGTGGTGGTGTCCCGGGCACAGGTTCATGAGCGGCGCCCTCAATCTGCTCATGCTTGTACCCAGCTCATTCGGCATCTTTTGGGCATGTCCTGTCCACACAGGGCATTCTGCACCAGCGCCTGCAGGAGAGGGATGAGAGGTGGCGCATGTGCTACAAGGCGCTGCTGCTGCTCGAGTACCTGTGCAAGCAGGGCCCGCTGGTACGCTTGCCCCTGCTTGCTTTCCAGCCGCACACCCCTCAGTCATGCATTGTTCACGGTGTGCACCTCACTGACCATGCTCCATCATCCATCAGCTAACAGCTGCCTTCATCTATGCCTGCCTATGCCTTACCTCGCAGAGGGTCGCCAGCGACCTCTCGCGCAGCGTTCACATCTTGGAGAGCCTGCGTGACATGTTTGAGTACAAGGACCTACAGGGGCGCGATCATGTACGTCACGCTGCTGTTACCTGGGTTGGCTGCCGCGGCAAGGCCAAAGCTCAGCGACGACAGCTGGCACTTTGAGTGCTCGTCAAGCACCTAGATTGTGGTGCGATGACCATTGCTTTGCGGTGCATATGGGTGGCTGCTGCAGGGCGTCAACGTGCGACAGCGAGCAAAGGAGCTGGTGATGCTGGTCAACTCGCCGCAGAGGCTCCAGGAGGAGCGGGAGAAGGTAGGTCAGGGCTACGTACAGCATGCATGGCCTTTGTGCAGGCTGGCTGGTTAACGCCAGCCAAACAGCGGCACTGCAAGCACTCTGCAGCAAGACTCTGCCATTTTCCCCCTACCCTCGCTTGTGTGACTGAAAGGCACAGAAGAACGCTGGAAAGTACAGGGGAGTCTCAGCAAATGAGATGCGCGTGGGGGGCTACGGCAGCGGCGGGGGCGGCTACGGCGGCTCTAGCTTTGGGAGCGGCCAGGATGGGGTGGGGGCCAGCTATGGGCGCGCACAGTCGGACATGTCGAGGCACCGCAGGCATGGATCTGGTCAGTCGGCGCCCTCAGGTGAGAATGGTTAAGTGTCTAGCTCCTGGAGGCAGTTGTGGCTGATGGCGTGACGCATTGAGGCAAGCGGACAGGCTAGCCGGCACGTGCGAGAGGTTCGTGTGCCTTGTTGCAGACACCGCCTGGGCCCTGGAGCTGCACACGCACCCAGCTGTTCATGCTGTGTGTCCACTGGCGTGCGGCTGCAGGCACTGAGGAGGGTGACGACCCTTTTGAGGCCACTCGCAAGCGCATTGAGCGCCTGAAGGCCGATGGCACCATCGCTGAGCCTCCTAGGGAGCCGCCGTCCCAGGGCATCTCTGGCACACTGGTGGACCCAGTACCCAGCGGTGAGCAAGCTGGTGGTGGATGGGAACCAAGTCAAACGGTGCGCGTTATCGTGCTGCGAAGTTGATGTGCAGATTCAGAGCATCTCTGGCATGCTGGTAGACCTAGTGCCCAGTGGCGAGCAAGCTGGTGGATGGGGAACAGAGGGGAGAGGGTGTGTTTCTGTGTTGTGAGGTTGTGCTGGCACCAGGTACCCCAGCATGCTGGTAGACTCAGTCGCCTGTGGTGTGTGCCAGCAAGAGGGCTGCTCCTTTTTCCCTGAGTCATCTCTGCCACAGCATGCTCACGCCTGCTTGGCAGTCGTGCTGCCGTCCCTGTCACTGCACGCCTCTCCTGCACTTTCAATCGCGCTCTCAGTTTACAGGGCTAGTGATAATTGACACGCACGCCGCTTGCCGCGATTACGCCCTGACACGCTCCCTTACTCTCCTCACTCCCCTCCTGCCATCGCACCTCACATTGCAGACAAGAAGGGCCCCAAGAAGCTCAGTGACGTCAAGATTGACCCCAAGTTCGCCACCACGATCGCCAGCTTGGCGCCGCCGCCCACCCAACGTACCGCCCCTGTCGTCGCACTGCCCCCTCCGCCTGGTGAGTGCTGCCATCCAAATCAAGCAGCAGGGATGGGCAACGGTGAGGCAGCACGCGCAGTGCCACTTATGAACAATCAACAGCTGACGACGTGTGTGCTAGCTTAGCAGTGCTTACACTGCTTGCTCGACTGTGCTGAATCAGCACTGCTGACACACTTCCTGCTTTGCTGTGCCCTCCCCTGTCGCTGCCCTTGTGTGCCTTGTAGGCAGCCGCGCTGCCCTCGGTCTCGCCAAGCCCAACAGCCAAGGCGGCGGCGCACATGTCCCTGCAGTCCCCCCCGCCTCCGCCAGCAACAGCGCACTGGACCTTCTGGGGGACCTCACACTGCCCACGCCAGCACCAGCACCTGGTCTGGCCCCACCCCCAGCCTCAACAGGGGCAGCAGCAGGTCTGGGCTTTGCCACCGCACCAGCCCCCGCCGCTCGAGCTCGGGGAGGCGACGGCTTTGACATGCTCGCAGGGTTCGGGGGGTCCTCGGCAGCCCCTAGCGCTGCGGCCTCCCCCTTTGACGACCTGCTGTTTGGCCCCAGCACCACAGCACGCGCCCCTGCCCCTGCTGCCCCCAAGCCGGCGGCGTTCCCCGCACCCGCTCCCGCTTCTGCCACGGACCCGTTTGCTGTCCTGGCAGCTGCCGCTGCACCCAAGGTACGCGTTGACGAGAACGTGCTCCCTGCGTTAGCCTTGCCATGCTTGTGACTCATCTTAGCCCTGCTTGTGACTGAGCTAAGCCCAGCGCCAAGCGATTGCTGTGGCAGCTGCCCTGAACATTCCTTTGCTGATATGTGACGCTTCTGTGTGCTACAACTGCAGGTGGCTGCACCTTCAGGCTTTGACGCCCTGCTGACTGCCTCCACGGTGCCTGCGCCAGCCCAGCCCCTGGCCGCAGCGCCGGCCCCCGCCGCCGCCCGTCCTCCTCTGGATGACTTCTTCGCTGCACCCACCACCAACACCACCACTGTGGCGGCGGCAGGTCCTACCAGCACCCCGGACCCCTTTGCACATATGCTGGGCGGCTCCGGTCTGGCGGGCAATGGTGGCGGCTTTGGCGCCCCTGCTGCTGCTGCTCCTGGCCTTGCGTTGGGAGGTGTGGGTGCACCCATGGTCCCAAAGCCCATGACAGGCACCCCGCCGCCATCCTCAATGGCGTCCAAGGACCCGTTCGCCGGTCTTGGCTTTTGAGTAAGAATTTTGCACTTACATACGTGGCACCGTTGGAGAGGAACGCCACCGCAGGTCTGCAACCCTTCCTGTAACGTGATTTTGGTAAACGAACTGTTGCACTTTACAGTGTGGGAGTGTTGCTTGCTGGGTCAGCGCGGTCGCAGGCCGCCTGGCTCAACGAAGGGGCGGGGCCGGTACAAGTCCCTCGCACCCCCTCGCCGGCATGGACTGCCCCAGCAGCTTAAACAAGGTGGGATCCGCGATCAAGGCAGCCATTCACGCGATGCGCGCCCAATCAGCGACTGAAAATAGGCCCGCCGCGGCATCCTCGCAGCATGATTACCTGCAAGGCTGGTCGACGCTGGCCACAGGCTTCAGCATTCTGGGCGCTAATGGCCAACCCAAGGTATGGGGAGGTGGCGTGCATGGGGTGCGTGTGCACGCACCCACTTCGCCCTGTGCATGTTGCAGGGTGGGTAATGGCTGCCCCTCGCAGTTGTAGCACATGGTTGCCATCCAACACCACCTGAGGGCCCCTGGTGTCCGCTTGCTGCCATGACATGCATGCTGTGGACCGTCCTCACCGCCACCATGCACGGTCCTCCCACACCTGCACCTCCCATGCAGGGGACAGCAAATATATATGAGCTCAGGGCCATGCGGAGCCGCAGGGAGTTACCTGACACAGCACTGGTGTCACACCCTTGGCTTGGGCAAATCACACTGAGCGCGCTGTTGAAGGGCCATGGCAGCTCCAAGGGGGTCGCTGGGGCAGTGGCAGCTGCTGGTTTCGGAGCAGGGGGCGCGTCTCTTGGAACACAGGCAGGACCTCTGCAGGCGGTGCCTGGGCTGGTCTTGACAGGTGTCACAGCAGCAGCGGGGGCCAGAACTGGGTCAGGCATGGCAACAGCAGCAGGAGCTGGAATGGGAGCTAGCAAGGCAGCAGCAGGGGCTGGGACAGGGGCAGGCAAGGCAGCGGCAGGGACAGGGGCAGGCAAGGCGGCAGCAGGGGCTGGGTCAGGGGTCGCCAAGGCTCCGGCAGGGACCAAGGCCGGGGCTGGCAAGGCAGCAGCAGAGGCGAAGCGCAAGGCCCAAGACAGCAGCAGCATTGGTGCGGGTGGCAACGGCGGCCGGGCGAAACCTTCCTCAGCCACGACCAAGGCTGTGGGCAAGCCAGGTGCGGCAGCGGTGTCCAAGTTCTTGACAGCAGCAGCTGCGCAGGGAGCAGCAAGGGGTAGCCCTGGCGGCCAGGACAGGGCAGGTGGCATTGCAGCGCCCTCCCCGCCTGCCAAGCGACCCCGCAGCCCTGGGACGGGGCCGGTGCGGAAGGGGGAGGGCGATGGGCGGGCACAGGCGATGGGTGGCGGGGCGACTGGGGGGGCGCAGACGGCAGGTGACAAGGCCAGGGCGGTGGAGGTCGGCAGGACCGCGGGGCCGAAAGGTACACAGGCTGCGTCTGGGGCAGCTGCCAAGCAGCTTCCGGCGTCTGTTTCGTCCAGGCAGTTGGACGCTCAGCCCGAACCTTCAACCGCCTCGGTCTCCCCGCCCGCCAGCATGGGAGCCATGCATGCAGCGTCGGCGGTGGGGGCGGGGCGCAGTGCTGGGCGCGTGACGCCTGGGGTGAGCAGCAAGGCTGCTGCTGCCGGCGCCGGCCATGCGGCAGCGGCGATGGGTGGGGTGAACGCCATCAACCTGTGTGACAGCAGCGGCGACGAGGCTGGTGCAGGTGGGAGGGAGGACGATGCTGCTGCTGCCAGCACTCGATCCAGCGAGGGCGCCGACAGCGGCAGGGCCGCCGGCAGCACAGGCGCCGCCAGGCCGGGGGGCGGAACTGCAGGGGCCGGCGGGGCGGGCGTCGGCAGGGCGCCGCAGGTCAGCGCAGCCGCCAAGTTAGGTCGCACAGCGTCGGATGCTTCAGGACAGGCTGCTGCTGTCGGCAACGGCGGTGGTGCCGGTAAGGCGGGGAGTGCGATGAGTGGAGAGTTAGGGCGGGGGGGCCGGAATGG
>JAWZTI010000357.1:16834-33001 GCA_039880955.1 Chlamydomonas urium | reverse complement strand
TTTGTCATCCCTCGCCTCGCTCTCATTTGTGAGCAGTATCTTGCGGGGCTGCAGGCCTGGGCTCTTCAAGCCTGCCTTGCCGGCACCCCGCTTACCCCCGCCCGCTGCTTTCCCATTCTTCCCCACTGCCATCCACTGTGATTCACCGTTGGTCACAGGGGTGTTTGGAGGGTCCCGGTTGGGAGGGGGATCTGCTGTGACGGCTACAGCGTAGCAGGCTATTGCACCGGCAGCACGGAGAGCCATAGTGGGGGCAGCATTTGCATTAGATGCGGACGTATTGCCGGTGGCCGCGGCAGAAGTGGTGGTTGCAGAGCTGTGGGTAGTGGCAGCAACGGCGGTTGTGGCATCTGCAGCTACCGCAACCTGCTGGTGGGGCAGTGTGTCGCCCGGGGCGGGGGGCTGCTGCTCATTTCCCGGAGCGGGGGGCTGCTGCTCGTTGCCCGGGGCGGGGGGCTGCTGCTCGTTGTCTGGGGCGGGAGGCTGCTGCTCGTTGTCCGGGGCCGGGGGCTTCTCGTTTCCCGGGGCGGGAGGCTTCTGCACGTTGCCCGGGCTGGGGGGCTGTTGCTCGTTGCCCGGGGCGGGGGGCAGCTGCTCGATGCCCGGGCAGGAGGTTGCTGTGCAGTGCCATGCACGGATAGTGTGAACGGTGTGGTCAGGTGTGAATGTTTGGGCTCGCGTTGGACCCGCGTTAAGCATCGTTCTGGTACAGCTTCGTTCCCGCAACACACCGTTGCTCCTCCTGCAAAAGCTGTGCTCATGGGCTCCTGGTCCCCGTGAGTGCTACTCGTTTGCTTGCAAGTGCACCCAAAAGCACACAGGCACCGCTGTCCGTTGCTGATCCTCCTGCGCTTGACCTGACCTGCAGATATGACGACAATGGAGGGTGAGCGCATGCTGCTGCTGTGCGCGCGATCTGCTCTGCATGCATGTGGGGTTTGTGTCCTGACGTGCAGCCCCGATCGGTTCCTCCTGCAGCACCGTGCTGGCTGTCGCGGGCGAAGACTACTGCATCGTGGCGTCAAGCATGCGCATGTCTTCTGGCTACAGTATTCTGACGAGAGAGAGTTCCAAGCTGTTGCAGCTGTGGGTTTGAGCTGGCATGCACGGCACGCGTGTGCAGATGCATGCATCCCAAAAGTGCAAATCCAGTGCTGATGGGTAGTTGGGGACAGGTGGATTCTGCAATTCTGACACGCTTTTCTGTGTCTGCACGCGCAGCTCCAACAAGGTGGTGGTTGCGTCAGCAGGGATGCAAGCAGACACCAAGGCGCTGCACAAGGTTCTGCAGATGAGGAACGTCATGTATCAGCACAACCACAACAGGCCAATGAGCGTGTCGGCAGTGGCGCAGCTGCTGTCCAACACGCTGTACTACAAGCGCTTCTTCCCATACTACACCTTCAACCTGGTCGCGGGGCTAGATGAACAAGGTGAGCATGCTGTTGCAAGGCATGGAACTGGAAGCCAGACACAGGGCGTTTGAGAACGGGGATGCGATGTTCAAGTTATGACGCCTGGATGTTTGACTTTGCGCACCCTCTCGCATGCAGGGCGAGGAGCAGTATACAACTACGATGCCATTGGCTCATACGAGCGCAGTGGGTACTTCTGCCAGGTCAGTCCTGGGTTGTAGGGTGCATCATCGCCCGCTGATGGCTGGCAGCTTTGGATCCAGTGGCAGTTAGCTTATAAATGACTGATTTTGTTGTCCTTGTTGCTGTTGCAATTACAGGGCTCAGGCAAGGGCCTCATCCAGCCAGTGTTGGACAACCAGCTTAAGGCAGCCAGCCCACTGGCACTCCCTCCACAGGTATGCTACGCGACTGAGCGATGGCAGTTAAATGGGCAAGCACCTTGTGGCACGGCGTGGCTGGTTGGGTTTCATGCCGGACGTCGCCTTTGCCTGCCATGCATGCAGAACACTCTGACCTCGCTGCCTCTGGACCAAGCGCTGGACCTGGTGAAGGATGCGTTTGTGTCTGCGGGCGAGCGCGACATTTACACGGTGCGCCTGCCAATATGAGGCTTGCCTGCTTTCATCCCGAGGATCGCTTGCCCTACTTTTGCCAAAGTGGACCTGCTGCTTAGCACGCTTCTCTCATGTGTGCCTTGTTGTGCAGGGTGATCGGGTTGAGATTCTGATCATGACGAAAGATGGCGTGCAGCGAGACGAGCTGCAGCTCAAGCTCGATTAAGCAGTGGTTGCATGTGGCACAGGGGAGCACCCTTCGGAACAGGCGCAGCCTGCAGTAATTATCTTCAGCATCGGCCCTAGAAGGATCAGCCCAGGCCAATACTGCTGCCTTTACTCTAGCGTGTTGACTGACCTGGCTACAGTGACTTGAGCAACTCACACTTATACTGGGATGCTGTGTTTGTAAGACTAGTAACAAGCCAGTGACATTTCAACGTCTAAGCAGATGCAGGGCTAGCGCTCTTGTGGTGCGTCAACAGGTCGAAAAGACGCGAAACATGCTCCTTGTTCTTGATCTTCAAGCACCAGGTGGCAAGCTTGGGAGTTGCATCAGCCGCTGAAGCACTGCTTGGTGCATCCCCCTCCTTCTTGTCCTACACAACAGACGCAGCAGCGGCGGCGAGGGCACAGAGCCTTTAGGCAAGGCACAAGCTTTGTAGTAGGTAATGATTGCCCAGCACACAAAAGGCTGCTGCGCGTAATTGCCACCGCGCTGCCAAGGCACAAGAGATGCCAGCCACTCGCGCGGCAAGCCCAAGCTTACCGTGGAAGGTGTGGAGGGTTCCAGCGCTGATGCGGCGTTTGCACATGCAAATGTCACCCCAACGTCCCCCGTCATCTTCTGGACAGCCATCCCACTGTACACCTTGGCATTCAGCAGCAGGCGGTAGTTGCCTGCTTGCCGCATGACCATACGAGCCTGTGCAGCATTCCATACATGCGCATTGATGGTCCGTCGTAAGAAGTTGGAAGGCACATGGCCGTGCGTGTGAGGCTCATCTGCCTCTGTAACAAGCCCACTGCCAAGTCTGAATGCACCGAAGTGTGCGCGGCTCGCACCTGGCTGGCCTTGTCAAGGTTAAGTCTGAACTCGCCCTTGCCACGCTCTCTCCACTTGCTTGAAGCTGGCTCAAACTCAAACAGTATGCCATCCGCTGCGAGTGCACCAAAAAGGCGAAAGCAAACAACAGCGCAGCCACAACACCATTTTCAGCCACTGACCTTGATTCACCTTGTGCCACACCCTGCAAAGTAGCAATATCGGCAAATGCAAACCAGTGCTGCGGTGGCTGGAGACGCACCTGTGAAAGCGACACTCTCTTCCTCCTCGCCAGTCACCGTCTTCTGATCCGGCAGCGTGACCACCGGCCTAAACTCTGCCGTGCTGTCGTTGAAGAGCTCCACGTTGCCCTCCTTGCCCTCCTCACCACCCTGCAATCACAGTTGGGGAGTGGCTGTAGCTATCAACCCATCGCTGCCCCCTGCCCGATCACAGCCACACGCCTTGCCGAGGACATGCCTCTATTGCCCCTTTCTGCGACTCACCACTTCCCCATCGTCCGCGCCTCCCCCAGGCTTGGGCGTGGTGCCTATCGACGGGAAAGCACTCGTCCCAAAGGAGAAGCCGCTGGGCTTGCTAGCACCGCCACCAAACAGCGGGGTGAAGCCCGAGGGAGTGGCTGCACACAGGCACGGACGGTGGTTCATGACCCTGTCAGTCACCGCAATCCATTTGCCGTGCTTTTGCCATCACCTTTGGCTATACCAGCTGTCTAACGCAGGCACAGCCCCCTGGTCGTCATCAACGGTATCACCTGCAGGTGTGTCGCCAGCCTTGGATGGCTGCGCTGAGCCAAAGCCGCCGAACCCTCCAAACCCGCCGGTCTTGGATGAAGATGTGAGTGCTGCAAACGGATTGTTGGAGCCGGATGCAAAACCAAAGCCAAAGCCAGCTGCTGGTGTTGTTGACCCAGCTGCCGCCTCCTTTGCATCCTGTTTCGGCAGCAGCGTTGCAGCAATGATGAGCATACCAGTGCACTCAGCCCATGCAGCTACGCTCACGACAGCCACCGCTGCAGACACAGACATGACCTGCACTGCACCCCCGCCTACTTACCCCGG
The DNA here is from genome assembly GCA_039880955.1 of Chlamydomonas urium. Classification (NCBI taxonomy): domain Eukaryota; kingdom Viridiplantae; phylum Chlorophyta; class Chlorophyceae; order Chlamydomonadales; family Chlamydomonadaceae; genus Chlamydomonas; species Chlamydomonas urium. Next base: position 28,902 of record JAWZTI010000357.1, on the reverse strand, counting down.
TGACAGGCTTTGCTGCTTCGCCCTCTGCAGGCTTCTCCTTGGCCTCAGCACCCTTGTCGGCACCTGCCGCAGCTGGCTCTGGTGTCACTGCGTCTGTCGCATCCTTAGCCTGCTCTGCTTCCTTTGGCTGCATTAGGACATGCAGAAACACCCAGGTTTCAGCCATCCTGCTCAGAGCACCCCAAAGTGCACATGGAAACGGACAGCAGCCACGCATGCATGGAGACCCACCGCTGCCCTCTGGACCCCTGCAGGGGGCACCAGGTTGAAGCCAGAGAACGGGTTTGCTGGTGCTGCCGGCGCTGCCAGGGCTATGCCTGCAAAAGGGTTGCCTGATGCAGGCGTGGGCCCCTCAGCGGGCTCTGGCTCGGCTCCACCCGTTCGTCGGACCCTGACCTTCCTGCGCTTGGCAATTTCATCGGCGTCTACGGGCTTCCATGCGCCGGGATCCACGACCTGTTGTTTTGGAATTCAGTCAGCGCGCGCATCTTCACAACCTTGCATGCGCTGTGCGTTCCCCACAGCTACGCTGCCGCACCTCCTCCTCCTCCTCCTCCACGTCGTCCTTGCTGCCCTGACCAGCCGCCCGACGCTTTGCGTTGGGCTGCAGGGCATCTGAGGGGCGCTCGTCCGACATGATGGCCAGCTGGTGGTGGGTTCGCGATGCCTGCACGATCGGTTTGGCGCACACCACAATTTCTGACGGTGGAGTGTGGACATTTTGCAATCTTATGAGGATCGAAACCATCTTGAAGTAAGCCGCTGATAAGGCTTGCTACTTTCCACCGAGCTATTCATATGTAAGTGCAGTATGTCACTTATCCAAGGTCTCACTGAGCCCTGCCACCCTGACATGCAAGCCAAGCTTCAGTAGTAGCAGGGGAGCAGGCCCACACTGGCCGACAATCGTGCCGGATTTCTGCCAATTTGCCACGCTTCCACACCACGTCCGATCATGTCCCCAAAAATTGGAAGGAGCCGTTATGCAATCGCGGTATCTCCTGTTTCCATTGACACCACCATGTTCGCGGGCAAGACGCTGAACCTGCGCTCGGCCGGCCAGGCCGGCCCTGTTGCCGGCAAGCGCAGCCAGGCATGCACCTGCAACGTTGCCAGCGTCGACAAGCAGGTGGCTGCCGTCCCTGCAGCCAGGCCCAAGGTGTGTTAGTGCCTGCAGCAGAGGTGGTGAGCTTGCAAAGGGTCCGGGTGCTAGTGCTCGACTAACCCATCTTCTTTGCGGGCCCACCTGCGCAGCCCGGTGTGCCCGAGGGCACTCCCGTGGTGCTGCCACAGGTAAATTGCTAGCATTAGCAACGGGATTGCACTGCGTGGGCGGAAGATGGGGCGCCGATTGTGTTGCGCACACAGGTTGCTCTCGCGCAGGAGCACTTTCTCATTCTCTGCCTTCCCCCTGCCCCATGCGCAGGACCTGCCCTCTCGTCCCAGGCGCAACAGGCGCAGCGAGACCTTCCGCTCCGCCATGCGCGAGTCGTTCGTGTCGCCCTCCAACTTCATTCTGCCACTGTTCATCCATGAGGAGGGCGACAAGAACGTGCCCATTGCGTCCATGCCCGGCTACTTCCGCCTAGCCTATGGCAAGAATGTGATTGACGCTGTGGCTGAGGCTCGGTCCCTGGGCATCAACCAGGTGGTCATCTTCCCCAAGGTGCGCCCGAGGGAAACAAGCATCAGACGCAGCTACGATGCCTCCTTGGTGGCATGCGTGCGCATGTGCGGCCATATGTGCAGACTGGCTGCATGAAGCCTGGTTTGAGCATCAGATCAACAGAGCAAAGGGCTGGGTGACAGGCGGTTTTTGTTCATATCTACATCGCAGCCTTGTTAAGTCGTGCTCTGATTTCCCCGAGCAGACCCCTGACCACCTGAAGACCCCCACTGCGGAGGAGGCGTTCAACAAGAACGGTCTGTCGCAGCGCACCATCCGCCTGCTGAAGGACGCCTTCCCAGACCTGGAGGTGAGAGGCAGGGGTTGATGGCTTCAACTTTGCACCATCAATTGCGCAAGAGAGCTTTGCAAGCCTCAACGCTTCAAGACTCAGCGTGGCACCCTTGTCAGCTCAGCAGGTGGCCTTGCTCTGTTACGCCTGCTCAAGAGTGCACAGAGCTGCACTTTCTGTGAAGGGTGCCAAGCTGCTCACCTCCGCCCCTGCCACACCGCACTCCGCAGGTGTACACCGACGTGGCCCTGGACCCCTACAACTCCGACGGCCACGACGGCATTGTGCGCGACGATGGCGTGATCCTGAATGACGAGACGGTTGAGTACCTGTGCCGCCAGGCGGTGTCACAGGCAGAGGCAGGCGCAGATGTGGTCTCCCCCTCGGATATGATGGACGGGCGAGTAGGCGCCATCCGCCGCGCGCTGGACCGCGAGGGCTTCACCAACGTGTCCATCATGTCGTACACCGCAAAGTACGCGTCAGCGTACTACGGCCCCTTCCGTGACGCCCTGGCCAGTGCGCCCAAGCCCGGGCAAGCACACAGGTGCGCTTGGGGGCAGTTCTGGTAAAAGGGAATGCTTGGCGGCTGGATGGTTTCTACAGCAGGCTGGACATGGACGGTTGGCACATCTGGCAACTCTGCTTTTGCTCAATGCCCTGACATCAGCATCGGAGCGCAAGCATGTCATCAGACGTGACACTGCGTGTGTTTCACCCTGGTGATTGTGAAGATAGAGCTCTTACTTGGTTTTGACAATCGTTGCATCCGCTGCTGCCCCTGCAGGAGGATCCCCCCCAACAAGAAGACCTACCAGATGGACCCCGCCAACTACCGCGAGGCTGTGCGTGAGCTGCGCGCTGACGAGGCAGAGGGCGCTGACATCATGATGGTCAAGCCCGGCATGCCCTACCTGGATGTGGTGAGTGGTGGTGATGGTTGTTGCTGTGCATTGCTTGTTCTTGGGTCAGCAACCCAATTGCGGCTTCACTAAGGGCTGCATGGGATTGGTTGACGCTCAGCGCCTTGGGAAGGTGCAAATGGGATGGGTGATGATCGGGGCGAAGTGTCCGGGGTTGGGCACGAACTGGGGGGTGCGGGGCGAGGCGGCAGCATGGCTTCCAGTCCTGCCAATCAACTGCGGTAAGTTTTGCCCCAGGCACGGCAACAAGAACCTGACGTTCCAGCTTTTTATGCCCTTGTCGCCCCAGCACTGCTGCTCTGACCGCCATGCCCCCTGCCCGCACACCTCCAACCAACCGCCCAGGTGCGCCTGCTGCGCGACAACTCCCACCTGCCAATTGCTGTGTACCACGTGTCTGGCGAGTACGCGATGCTCAAGGCCGCTGCCGAGCGCGGCTGGCTGAACGAGAAGGACGCGGTCCTGGAGGCGCTCATGAGCTTCCGCCGCGCGGGCGCCGACCTCATCCTCACCTACTATGGTGTCGAGGCGGCCAAGTGGATGGCCGGCGACAAGCTGGCGGGCCCCAAGTACTAAACAGGAACGCCTTCCCTTGTTCGTTGTACTGCTTCAGGGAGCGAGAAGATTTGGTTGACGTCCGACGCTGACACACCCGGTGACATTTCTGTCCTTTCCCATGTATTCTCTGGCGATGCTGTGTAACTAAGACCCTGTGCGCACTGCTGCAGGCCGAATCTGTTCGGGATGCGCTCGCAGGTGGTTGGCGGTAGCTACAAGGCTTGCGGTTGCTCGAGTGGCTGAAACGGCAGCTGTAGTACAGCCTGCAGCCGCTGCTAACCCAGGCATGCTGGGCATACATTTGAACGTTCTTTGGGCATATCTACCAGGTTCAAAGCAAAGCACTATCAGCAGGTGCCTACTGGTGGCAGGCACAGTGGCCTTGCAAGGCCATTCAGGTTACTTGCGCTCCCTCGATACCGCACCGCGCAAACATTTGCGTGCATCCTGCTGCGGCAAGCCTCCCCACGTTGCGTTCTCCGGATCCAAGCCATGGCTGCGATTTCCCTGCTGCAGCTGCCATCGGAGCTGCTTTGCTTGGTCTGGCAGCAGCTGAGGGTGGAAGATGGAGCGCATAAAGCAAACAAGCATCAGCACGCGCTGCGCTGCACGTGCCGATTCGAAGCTTGATGTGGAACTGTTCTCAACCAGTGACAACCCTGGCGCCTGGGATACCGCAATTGGGCAGCTCCAGGTTCAACTGGAGCGCTTCCCAAAAGCAGCGGTACTGCGCAGCCTACACCTCTGTGGTGATGTTGATGTGGGCAGCATGCACAGCGTCGCGGCATGCCTGGCTCTCAACTCAGGCAGCTGGCTGACAGGCCTGTGGCGCCTGGTCCTCTCCGGTGACCTGGTGAGTGCTCCTGCCAAGTCAACGACGCATACTGCCGCCATCGCAGCCTCCCAGCTTCTGATACTTTGCAATGCTGCGCGGTATTGAGCAACAACATTGCCTCCTTTTGCAACCTGAAATGTCCACGTGCATCCCACCTTGACCCACAGGACCTGACATATGGAGATATGTCTGCCATAGCAGATTCGTGCCCTGACCTGCAGCAGCTGACGATCAAGCGCACCACGCTGTCGATTGTAGCATTCAGATCCCTGGCCCGCCTCACCTCCCTGGACAGGCTTTGCATCTCAGACGCGGACGCCAGTCAGGGCGTAAGCGGTCTGTTTGACGTCCTGCCGCCAAACCTCACATCCCTGGATGTGCAGGGCCTGCAGGAGAGCGACGGCGTGTGGGACGTTCGCTTGGATGCCGCCATCCTACCAGCTGTGAGCAGCCTGAGCAAGCTGCGCAGCTTGACGGTCTATGATCACAATGATTACAATGATTACGATGAAGATGAACGTTATGATGGCTCAAACCATCGCGCAGACCTGTGTAGTGTTGGGGAGCTACGCCACCTGACCCACCTGGTGGTTGACTGCAGCCACTTCCCAAGGCTGCCACCTGGGGTCCAGCTGGCGTGTGCAAGCTGCCTGGTGTCGCTGCAAATTATCAACACGTTGCTGGACGCCTACGCAATCAACGTCACAGCGGCGATGCCGTGCCTTGAGTACGTGGAGGCGTACAGCCTGATCCCGGAGCGTGACCTGCATGGCTTGGCTTGCGGCTGGCAAGAGGTAGCGGTCCGTCACTGCTCGCTGCAGCACATCATGAGGCTGCCCAAGCCTGCCCTGGAGTGCCTCACCTGCACAACGCTGCAGCAGCACTGGGAGCTGTGCAGCAGCGACAGCGTGCGTATGGTCTGTGACCAGATTCGGGCCGCGTCGCGCGCCTATGCGGCCAGCTGGTGGCACCCACAGGCCAGTGGTTAAGCGCGCCTGAGCGTAAGCTGGGATGCACTGCTGTGGTACGCAGCAGAACCAGTCCTGGCGGTACTGCGGCAGCTGCGGCGCCCGCAGGGTCTGACCCTCATCCTATCAAAAAAATTCTGGGCATTGGATGAGACGCACGCGCAGCACCTTGCCACAAGCCTGCCGCTGCTGCATACCTTGGACCTGTGCAAGCGTGGCAAGTGGGATGTGACCCGGCTGCTGCGGGGCTTGGCATCAGCATCGTGCCCTGCCTGCCTGATGCTGCCGTGCCGTGCCTGGAGCCGCAATCTGCTAGACACGCTGGTAGCACTCCAAATCAAAGACTGCTTGATGCAGCTGGCAAATGCTAAGGCCGCAGGGCAGCGTCGCCTTGTCGTCATGCCTCGCAGCCTGTTGCCTCCACCAGATGCGCTCAAGGTGGAGGCTGCAGGCCAGGGCAAGCTTGTGTTCCGCGACATTGAGTGAAATTCCGCAGTTTGTCAGACCTTGGAATGTCCTCTGGTCAGGTGGCATGATGCGGCGCCTGGACACGGATGCGCCAACTCCACCTTGGCATGGGCTTGGGTCGCAGTTAGCTGGCTAAGCTGGCAACAAGGGGGCTGGACATGTCCGCACAGCTGTGATTGATGAAGGCGTGCTGTTGCTGTTGCACCACCCACATACCTGCTGTTGCTGTCGGTGCTTTGCAACTCTGCGCGGCGCAAAGGCGGCCGTTGTGTGTTTTTGCGCTGTTGTTTTTTGCGCTGGTGCCTTTCAGCTCAGCAAGGCAGGGTTTTCTGTGGACTGCACCTCTCCGTAACTCAAGCCCAACGGCGTGGTGCTTTCTTTCTTCATTTATTTATTTCGCTCAGCAATGCAGGCAGGGGGTGTTCACGTGCGGCGCTGGCCATGGCCATGTGAATGTGTGTTCTTGACTGTCTAGGGCATTGTGTATGTACCCGCACTTGAGATCTGTGTTCCTGTCGTGCGTTGTTATTAACGCATCACCGGCAGCTTTGGGATGAGCACGTAATTCCTTTCCAGTGCAAGTGCCAGAAGCTTCTAAAGGGACCACAAATAGAGGGAAGGGAATGGCTACCTTCATCAGTCGGAGCGAGCACCTGCAAGCTGAAGGAGCCATCGCGAATGGGAGGCTAGGGAGTCGGGTCAACAAAACGCTCAGCAGTTCCGCCAGCTGAGCTTGAGCTCCATTGTCAAGCGAACTGCCTTTGAGCACCTTGAGCTTTGTTCTGGGGCCAGGGGCACTGCCGAAAGCGCCACACATGTTGCGCAACCTGCAGCATGGTGAATCACCATTGGTGATGCAGCTGCAGCTGCAGCTGAGCTGAGCTGAGCAGCTGAGTTGAGCAGCTGAGCTAAGCAACAGCAGCCACATATGTACAAGCCTGTGGCCCGTGGCCACTGCAGGCAACAGTTGTGTGTTGCGGCACGTTATCCTCAGCCGTCCTGCTGCCTGTGCTTACATCAACGCACTGATGCAATGCCAGCACGTCATGAGTTGCTGCTGCAGACGGCTGTGCATGCAAATTTGAATGGAGCGTCCACACTTGAGCCGGCCCTTGTAAGGACGTGCCGGCTGCGTTGCGCGCCGGCCCTTGTAAGGACGTGCCGGCTGCGTTGCGCGCTTCCCCACCCATGTCCAGCGACGTCCCTAGCATACTGCAGCTGCCGCTGGATGCGTGGGGAGGCGTTTGGGATGAGCTGCATGCCGACGGAGAGTTACCCAATGCGCACCAGAATGCCTTGCGGTGCACCTGTAAAGCCCTGCGGGATGCCACCAGCGCGTGGATCCATCAGCTGGACATTGAAGTGGAAACGAGGAATGGGCATGAAGACCGGGCATGGGTGGACAGCATGGATCAGATTGAGGAGCAGCTGAGCCGCTTTCACAAGGCTGCTGTGATGTACTTACGGCCTGAACCTCACGTGCACCCTAAATGAAGGCAATATGCCAGAGATTGTGGCAGGCCTGGTGGTGAAGGCTGGAGGATGCCTCGCAGCACTGCACAAGCTAACCGTGTGAGACCACATGGTGGGCTCCGCAAGAGCAGCCAGACCTACAGTTTATTCAAGCAACTGCACAAGCACAGCAGTACTGCCAGTTCTGTACTGCTCAACCTGACGTTCTGTACTCCTCTGTTTGAAGACGCCGGTCTGCACTGCTGTGTCTTACCTGCACCCCTCGTACGGCCCCTGCACAGGAACTTGCCTATGGAGACCTGTGATCTGGTGGACATGTGCCCTGGGCTGCAGCAGCTGACAATTGAGTGGGTCAGCTTGACAGGCATCGCGCTTGCCCCTTTCGCCCGCATGACAACCCTCAGCAGCCTCAGCATGACCCGGGTCGATGCCCGCCATGGCTTGCCGGGCATGCTGGACAGCCTGCCCCCTAGCCTCACATCTCTGAGCATCAACACCTTGGAAGCGGAGGATCACAAGTACAAGGAATGAGATCCTAGGCCTAAAACGGACATTGTCCTGGCGGCAGCAGGTGCCTTGCCTGAGCTACGCAGCCTCACGGTCAGGGAGGTAGATTTTGTAGGAGCGCCCTTTGTTGGGTCCTCACCTGATGCAGCGCTGCACCATCTGTCCCACCTCCGGCACCTGACCCACCTGGTGGTTGACTGCAGCCACTTCCCAAGGCTGCTACCTGGGGTCCAGCTGGCGTGTGCAAGCTGCCTGGTGTCGTTGCGCCTGAGGAACAGCTCGCTGGATGCATACGCCATCAAGGCGACAGCAGCGATGCCGTGCCTGGATACGCTAGTGGCCTATCAACTGGTGCCAGAGCGGAGCCCGCATGACTTGCAGTGCAGCTGGCAGGATGTCAGGGTGCAGCTGTGCTGTCCCCGACGCCTAGTGCGACTGCCACAAGGCGCTTTGAAGCGCCTCACCTTCAGCACCAGTTGGCACAAATGGCCGCTGCACAGCAGTGACAGCCTTGAGGATGTCTGCAACGAAGTGCGAGCAGCGGCAGGGGTGTTGGCTGCAACCTGCAAGCTGCAGGGTCTCAGCCGCAGACGCTTTGTGCGCCTGACCCTGCAATGGGATGGGCCAGTGGAGTACGACACATCACCCATCATAGCAGCACTGGAACCGCTGCGGGCCGTGCACGACCTAAAATTTGCACTGAGGGGCCCCAGCTGGACGCTGCAGGAGGTGCCCTTAGTGGCAGTGACCCTGCCAGCACTGCACACCTTCGAGTTGGGGAGTGACATGCTGAATCTCCTGGAGCTGCTGCAGGCGCTGGCATCCATGCCTCTCACGCAATGCCCGGTCCTGGACGATCGCAGCTGGAGCTGGGGGCACACAGTGCGGCACACAGTGTGGAAGCAGGTCAAGGACGGTCTGCTAGCGCTGGCCAGGGAGCGTGCAGCGCTTGGACACAGCCTCACCATCTGCCACCAGGGCCTGTTGACTAGGGAGGAGTGCGCAGGCATTGAGCACGAGCTGCAGCTAGCTATCAACGCGGGAGTGGTGGCATTCTGTACACCGTCGCCCTGGGGGGAACGGCCCACGTTGTGTATACACACCGAGGAGCGCTGTGTGTGGTACTGACAGGTGCTGCAGGCATGTGACTCCTGCTTGCAAGTTTACTATGCGGGTATGAAGCAGGGCATACCGAGGTTGTTAACTGCCTTTAGCCAGAACTTAGCCGCCTCTGCCCTTGTGGCGCCCCGCGGACTGTGCCTACCCTGTGGGCCTTGTTGCATTATGCCTTGGTCAGCTTCTGTGACGCTTCTTGACCAAGACTTTAGATATGTCGGTTTGTGTAAGATATCAGATTAGCTCGAAGCTGTATAGATGATTGTGTCACAAGGTATGTGTCGTGCTGATCATGAACAGGAATCGCCTACAAATTCAAGTGCTGAAGCTCCACACTCACCGTCAGCACGAGACCGCCCCAGCCCCTGCTGCATTGCAAGGCCCATGTCACAACACTACTTGCGGCCGCAAGTGGCCAACCAATCGGCAGACTTCTGTTGCCGGCGCAGCGGCGGCTGTCAGCAGCCAGCAACAGTGCTGTGCGCCTCGCGCCATGCACCCCTGCTCCTGCGGCGCTCGCTGCACGTCGCGTCAAATCGGCCGGAATTGGTGTGCGCTGCACGTGCTGGTGCTGGCGCTGGGCGAGGTGATTGCCTGCTGGGACATTGGTCTGTAGCAATTGGCCTACAATGCTTCATGCTTTGTGCGCAAACTGCTGCCGCAAACGCTGCTGCCATGGGTGTTGCATGTTCCAGGGAGTGCTTCGCCCGCTCAGTCCGGCAAGCCTGCCAAGACCAAGGGTGAGACTCCGGGATGTTGCTTTGTTGCTTTTGGTGCATGCAAGAAGGACGCATCTATGGCTTACCATCCAGCAGCGATGCGCCACCTGGGCCTTAATTGGTGTGTCATTGTTGAGTTGGTGTCTATCCACTGAGACTGCCGTGGTTGGGCTCAGCGCGGTGCACAGGCAGGGCCAGGGGCAGGGCCAGGGCCAGGGGCGAGGGCAGGGCCAGGGGCAGGGCCAGGGGCAGGGCCAGGGCCAGGGGCGAGTGCAGGGCCAGGGTCAGGGCGATGCAAGGGTGATATGAGCATCAGCAGCGGTGCTCAGCACATAGAGCACCTTGTCAGACCAGCTGTGTGCACAGCGGTGAATCAGCGTTTTCTGCAGCAGCTGCCGCACGCTGACGCCCGCCAGCAATGGGGCAACAGCACAACAGCATTCTGTCAGTGAACCCTCAGCAATCACCTGTTGGCTGGTGTCACGTCATTGATGTGAGCGTTCCTATGCTGCGTTGGCAGCGCTGGTGCACACCCGCTGAGCGCACATTTGCTGGGCTGCTTGCGGCCGCCACGCCTCTTTAGTTTCCTTTTTGTCCAACTCGTCCTGAATTTGCTGTGCTGCGTGTGCAGGCGGTGTTGACCCAGTCAAGGAGGCGCACAAGGTGTTTGACGAGGTGTTCATCACAGTCAAGTGAGAGGCCTTGTGGCAGTTAGCGGGGGTAGGGTTTTGAGTGAGCACTCATCAAGTGTTGCTGCCGAAAAACTTTTGAGCTCGCTCACAGTTATGGGACTGTAGAGGGCACGTAAACTGGCTGGGCAGCGATATGCAAGTGCTGGCATGCATGCTCAAAGGGCTGAGCTACGTGGGATAATGACAGGAGAGGTATGGCCTGACTCTTGTAGCATCCTGCTTGCTGCCAACCATCAGTGCTGCTGCTCATCGTTATGCCGCTGCTACGTACACACGATTGCGCCCCTACCTCGTTGCACTGGGCTTGCCGTTCAGGTCGGGAAATGGCGGCAGGGGAGAGATTGTAGAGGCAGGGCGCGGCAAGTGGGTGGACAACTTCAAATACAAGCCAGGAGGGAACCTGCCAAAGCGCATGTGGCTGCCTGCAAGTGAGCGGGAAAGGGCTGAGGCTGGATGGGGAGCAGGGGAAGGGTTCCAGAGGTCAGTGTGAGTAGGGGACGCAAGCAGCTCAAGCAGTCCGTGGCTGCCTGCAAGTGAGCGGGAAAGGGCTGAGGCTGGATGGGGAGCAGGGGAAGGGTTCCAGAGGTCAGTGTGAGTAGGGGACGCAAGCAGCTCAAGCAGTCCGTGGCTGCCTGCAAGTGAGCAGGAAAGGGCTGAGGCTGGATGGGGAGCAAGGGGGGTGAAGGACTCGTGCTGGACATGGACAGGAGCAGGGCTGAAGATGTGCCAGTGGGGAACGCAGGCCAAGCGTGGAGGAGGCTTTCTGGGATGTTCAAGCAGAGACAAACTGTGGCGCCCATTGCGGCTTGCAGCTGGACAGCAAGATTGTGAAGGCCACGCGATGGTGATGGTGAGGGAGTTGCGGAGGCAACAATGGTGGCATAGACACCATGTCTGATAGTGTACCCTTCGCTGCCCGCGCACCCCACACTTGTGTGGCCAGGTGACCCTGCTGACGGTGCGGATGGCGCTGACGTTGTCATCAAGTGTGACCCCGAGGTGGACAACCTGCTGCACCTGCACCAGCGCTCCGTGTACTCTGCACGCAACGGCAGCAATGCCAACCCTGCGGTTGGAAGTGCGGGACCCAAGAAAAACAAGTGAGGGACAGGAGGGTGGGAGTGTGGAAGGGAGTAGAAGGGGGGTGATGCTTATGCTGTTCATGCAACGGCAGCAATGCCAATCCTGCGGCCCCCCCGCCTCCCCAAAAGTGAGGGACACGAGGGGGAAAGGGGCAGGGCAGGTGCAAGGGAGTACAGGGGGGGTGATGCTGATGCTGTGCATGCAGAGGCAGCATGCCTCAACAAGGGCACGGGGTGGGTGCTGAATAGATCAAGTTTTTTCTGTGTGTGTAGCCTCCCTGCGTGAGTACCCTGGTCTGTTCCTACTCACACCTGCATGCCCTCATGCTCTATGGAACATCCGTAACGTGTGAAACACCTGTGCATCGCGTCCCCTGAGCTCAGCCCCGCCCCCTGCACTCCCTGCTGCCTCTCTGCCCTCTCCTCCTGTTGGCAGGCGCATCAAGAAGGCGTCTACATCAGCGCTTGTCATCTCGGTACCGCCCGGCACGGTTGTGAAGCGCAAGAGCACAGGCGCGCTAGTGGGGGAGCTGCTGAACCCAGGTAAGCAGGGATCAGGCTGAAGTTGTGGTCGATTGCAAGTGCACAGGCACGCTAGCGGGGGAGCTGCCGAACCCAGGTAACTAGGGATCGGCACTGGAATCGCAGTCAGGGTGCATTCATACCGGCACACTGGCGGCGGAGCTGCTGTATGAGGCGAGCGGAGTCCAGCACTGAATCTGTATGAGGCGAGCGGAGTCCAGCACTGAATCCGCATGAGGCGAGCGGA